>QGMF01000835.1:0-15770 GCA_007821475.1 Lachnellula arida
GTCCCTCCCCACTGGAGCAAATAAAAGCGTCCAGAAGGATAAAAAAAAACAGAACATTTCATGAAAGGTAAAAAAAGAAGAAAAAATACCAGAAAATATACCACGCTATGGACTTCTTTTAACTTCCAAAAAAACATCAAGTTGGTCCCACGGGGCTTATCCTCCTAGCTGAAGGTACCCCCGGAGCCAATCAAGGTAGTTTCTTTGTATGTTTGGCTCGTTTTTGGTATACTTTTGCTTATTTGAACCTATACGCATTCAATATTTCGAATGTTCGTTGCCGAAGAAGCTCCTTGGCTTACACCACAACCAACAGCCGACATGCCAGTCCTCCACTTTCCCTCCAGAACTCTTATATTAACACAGAAGGCACTATTAATTGGCATATTTCCAATTTCCCTGCCATCAAGAGACCTCCCGTCCTCGTCCTGGTTGCTTATTCCAGTTGGTGACTAAGCAACCCCTATTGACCACTTTGCATTTCATTCCATCGCTAAAGTTCAACCTTTACACAATTCCATCCAATTAATCATGGACGGCTTCCCTACACTACCAATCGAGATCGCTCGTCTCATACTCGCCGAAGCCGTAAGAGTGCGTGGGATAAAGCGCGCAGCTCGATTGCGGTTCGTCAGCCAGTCGTGGAACCGTGAGGTGACGGAAGCTATATTCCAGTCGGGCATCCTGGACGACCTTGGAAATCTGTATCTTTCACCACTCTGGCCGAGATATCTCACGTATAAAACCATGTACCAGGGGATACCGCTCTCTCGCCCATTTCGCATCATCCGTCGGGTTGCTGAGCGTGTGCTGTTTTTCCTTGGGGAGGGTAATTCTGATGATGCGCTAGGAGCATACATATTTGAGATCTTCCAGATTTGTGCAAGATGCAAACCGTGGCTAGACGTGACCGAGCAGATGGAAAGCATAGAAGATTCCGATGAGGATTTCAAGGAAGCTTTACTTGCCGCGGCGGCTTGTACAAACGACATAGCTCTTGTGAAGCAGCTGCTTCCAGCAATGCAGGACTGTCTTTATTTGATTGCTCAAGACGGCTGGCATGAGCACGAGTGAGTCCGTGATTAATGAGGTAGGATGAGCGCTGACGTGGAGTTATCTCTGTAGGCCTATCATCGGCTATCCAGTGGATGTCGCAGCCTTCAAGGGCAACGTAGAAGTAATGCGCATGCTTCTAGAAGCTCTCAAGAATCCAACCCATCTTGAAAGCGCCCGTTATCTCGCCGCTCAATGGGCAGGTCGAGGTAACCATATGGGTACTGTTGAGTTGTGCCTGGATCCTGTATACACAGAGCATGACCCTACCCTCCTCGACATCGTCAGCGAGACCACGAGCACAGAGATTTTCGACCGCGTGCTTCAACTCTGCAAGGACCATATCGCCGACGATAGGAGACAAGCCCCGTTCGAACCGCCAGACGTAATGTTGGAGAGGTTCCTTGGGGTCGTTTATACGGGGCGGTTGTGTATGGCGAGCTATCGATGGTCAGACATCTTGTTGAGCTTGGCGTATCGCCCCGTGAGAATCGAACGGATGACAACGAGCATGGCTACTATACGTCCATTAGCAATGCTGCAGCAGGTGGGCATATGGCTATACTCGCATGTTTGCTAGAGAATGGGGTAACGATTGCTTCCCGGGCGCTCGAGGCTGCTAGTAGACATGGGAATCCTAGTTGCGTGCGACTGCTGCTTGAATATGGTGCCACGGACAGGTTTAAGCCTGGTAGCGCTTTGCTTGAAGCTGTAGAGCGAGAGAATGAAGCAGTGCTGCGGCAGTTGATGGAGTCGGCGATGACAGTGGATGATAGTCTGAAAGGACAGGCGCTAGATATAGCCGAAAAGGAGGGGTTGGTTTCAATGTCCAAGGTCATCAGAGAATACGAATAAGAATTGTGGAATATGAGTAACAGCAAAAATACTCTGGGTTATTTACCTGGTGTGCTTGACATACCACTGAGATACATTGTTGTACAACTCGACCCAAAAGGAGGCTCTTTGGAAGCTTTTCGTCCACACACATTCGCAACCAACTCACTTGAGAACGGGATGCAGGACATGATCTTCTATTCTATTTACAGTTACTGCTAAAACTCCCATCTACACAATCTCATGCTTCATACCCATCAACATCTGTGCTGTTCGAGATCTTCTCATACTTCTTATAATTCTCGCCATAGCTCCTGATCTTGTCCATAATACCCTTGTACGCATCCGAACCGATAACCACTCTCAACGGCGGGTCCTTCATGATAGCCAATTCGTACATAGCCTTAGCTCCCTTTGGCGGGTCACCAGCCTGAGTACCATGCCTCTTGCCCATGATTTCCTTCGCATCCATATGGTCGTAAGCCGGAAGCTTCTTCTCAGGGAAAGCCATCGATCGTCCAGCCCAGTCAGTTCGGAATCCACCGGGTTCGATGCAGGTAAACTTGATACCCCATTCAGGCTTGACTTCTAGATTGATACTCTCGGTGAACCCTTCGACGGCCCATTTGCTCGCACAGTAGATGCTGAAAGTTGGTGTACCTCTTTGGCCGCCGATCGAAGTTACTTGTTGGATGAGACCTCCTGATGGTTTCTGTTCACGCATCGTTTCCATCGCTTTCCGAGTCACGTCAATCAGGCCGAAGAAGTTGACCTCCATCTGTTTCCGGATCTGGTCGTCGGCAAGCTCTTCGAATGGTCCTGAGAGACCGTATCCGGCGTTGTTGACCACTACGTCCACCCGCTTGAACTTATCGGTAGCAGCCTTGAATGCGGCATCGATGTCGGACTTTTTTGTGACATCGAGCTTGACAGCGAGGAAGTTCTGAAATGCTTAGTAAGAGTTTGGAGATCGGGTTGACTTCATACCTTGTCGGAAGTGTTCTTGAAGCTTAGCTGCTCGGGTTTGCGAGCAGTAGCAACAGCAATGTCTCCTCTATCTAGTACTTCTTGTACGAGGTGGTTACCAAAACCTGTAGATGTCCCAGTGATGAAGAAAACGCGAGGCATGATGGCTGATGTTGAAAAGGTCTGAGGGAAAGATTGTTGAGAGATGCTGTGCAGAATGTATAAACACTTATTGAAGGATAGAACAGAAAATGGGAAAGAGACGCGTTAATATACTTTCCAAGTTCTCAACAACGTCAAAGGCCCCGTTATTAAAATTCTTTTTCGACCCATGCTATTCCGCGGCCAGAAGCTTTGGAATGTATGGGCCTACAGATGCATGAGACCAGTGAGGTGGTGTTGGAGTGGCAAGAAATGGTGACGTTCGGTTGTAGTCGCTGTTAAGATCTTAACGCCGACGTCCAAATGTAAGTTCTGGACTAACATTAGGACTTAACGGACCATCAAATGTTAATATCCTCGAAATCTCAAGGCCACGGCATGACTCACTGAAGTTGCTATACTTGAATACCGACAGAGCTATAAAAAAGACCCGAATCAGTCAGAGAGGATGTCAAGTCTGACAATGACTCCGTACCTGAAGCGATCAACTGGCTCGTATTGGGCAGCTTTTAAGACAACAGTTGATTACCTTCTGAGCGGTTCATTTCGTTGTGCTATCCTGGTGATCCAAACTTCAGTTGGAAGTCCCGTGTTTATATACTGCTTTCTCGTATTCCCGAACTATCTTGCACCTCTATGCCCGTTTCCTATTTCGATCAAACTTGCAGTCCCATCCAGCCGGTGATGGTTTCCCGCATTCGGGATCATACCAGTACCCCGCGTTGCGGGGCTGGCCGCCTGCTTTCACGGGATCATCTCTTTTACAGTGACGGAGGAGTACCGAGTAAGTGAGGATCAATACAAGTATAGTTGAGGTGCTCTTCAATTAAGTTCTCTTCCATACCTTTCAATTGCTCTTGCTGAATCATAATCCTGTATTTCAATCCTTTCAATTGCCCAAAATGCGCGCTCAAGACCTCCCCAACTTCAAAGACATGCCTGCCGTCAAGGGAATGCCTCATGGCACAGCTTGGGGATTGTGGGACAAGAACGGCGAACGAGACAACTGCGGTTCCCTCAATCTCCTCACGCCAGAAAACACAATCGAAGCCCAAAAAGAAATCCAAACCGGCAAAGGAGTAGCTCTCAAGTATATACACATCCTTCACTTTCTTCCTTCACCCGGCATTCGTTCTCCAACTAAAAGAAACCCACAGCTGGAATCTAGAACACGTCCACGAACCCGGCTTCCAGCGCGAAACCCCCAAACACACCATCAAAGACCTCAAACCCCTCGGCTTGATCGCCTTTGACGACCTCATCCACATCAACACCCAGAGCGGTTCGCAATGGGACGGTCTCCGGCACTGGGGCCACCAGGACACGGGGCTTTACTACAACGGCCTGCAGCACGACGAGATCCCACTACCGGAGCACGCGGAGAAGAACGGCATCCACCACTTTACGCGCCGCGGCGGCATTGTCGGGCGAGGCGTGCTGATCGACTATGTAGCGTACGCAGCACGACACAACATCTCGTACTCGGCAACGACGCGGCACGAGATCAGCGTCGGGGATTTGGAGACTGCTGCTAGAGAGCAGGGCGTGGAGTTTAAGCCGGCGGATGTTTTGCTTGTAAGGAGCGGGTGGGTGAAGTGGTACGAGCAGGCGGATGCGGAGGTCAGGGTCAAGGGGGCGAGGGATGGGCATGAACATGTTGGGGTAGCGGGGAACGAGGAGACGGCGGAGTGGTTGTGGGACCATCATTTTGCTGCCGTAGCTGGGGATGCGATTGCGTTTGAAGCGTGGCCGCCTAAAGCGCCTTATAGTGAGTTTCTTTGACTCGTTGCCGTCTTGTGGTGTGATCGAAGACTGATGATCCACAGTACTCCATGATCATTTGCTTGCGATGTGGGGAACTCCAATTGGCGAGCTGTGGAACTTGGAAGAGCTGGCTGAGGTTTGTAAGAAGGAAAATAAGTATAGCTTCTTCTTGACGAGTGCGCCTTTGAATGTTCATGGTGGGATTGCAAGTCCACCAAATGCGTTGGCCATTATGTAGCTGGGAGAGATTAAATTTGTACAGTAATGTTACATAGCCGTCCTTCTACCATATACATATTTACACCTCGTTATGTCATACATACAATGTCATATCTTGCATCGCACTGGACGTCTTTCCGGGAGCCGGAGCTTCGCCTTCCTTGTCCGCTGACTCGGCTTCAGAAGCACTTTCTTTTGCTGATGCCGACTCGGTTTGAGGGACTGCTTTTACAGAGGTAGCCACCTCATCCTTCTTCACAGATGTAGCTGCCCCATCCTTCTTCACAGGCGTGGCAGCCTTTACAGAGGCATCTGCCCTACCCTTCTTCACAGGCGTGGTACCCTCAGAAGCAGCCGCCTTCTTCTTTTTCTTCTTCTTCGCCGACTTGCTCTCAGGAACATCTTTCTGGCCAGACGCCAGAGACTCCAGCTTCTTCGCAATACCAGAGGCTCTCGGTGCAGGGTTTCCAAGATTGACCACATTCTTCAAACTCCCAAAGGGTAACACATCACTGATTCTCTTCGCACCCGAGAACAGCATGACCATTCGGTCAATCCCACATCCCCAGCCTCCCGTGGGAGGTAGGCCCCACTCCAAAGCCTCGAGATAACTCTCATCGATGAAAGCTTTATTCTCGTCATCCTTGAACTTTGCTTGCTGCATAAATTTCACCCTTTGCTCTATTGGCGAGTTCTCCTCTTCATACATGTTCGCCATCTCCCGTTTCTTGATGAAGAGTTCCGCGCGAGCTGAGACGAGTTGTTTGGTACGAGGGTCAATGAAGGACTTTGCGAGAGGTGCCATGCATGCTGGGGGGTAGATGATATACGTAGGAGCCTCGCAATCAGGCTCAATGTAGATAGAAGCCAGCTTGTCTAGGATGCGGGGGAGTGTGAGGGCCTCGGTGAGTTTTATGGAGTGCTTCTTGCAAAGAGCTAGCAGGTTCTCCGTAGCTTGATCACCAGCCAGATCTGGGAGCTTTTCTCCTATAGCTTTTTCAATGGCGGGAATGAATTCGATACGTTTGTATGGTGTTGCACTGAGGCTTGGATCTGGTTCAGGGAGAGATTGTAAAGGATGTTTGCGGTGTACTGAAACGAGCGACGCAATACCAGAAACCATCTTCTCAGTCATAGACATGAGGTCATTCAAATCGGCAAACGACTTGTAAAATTCGCATGTAGTGAACTCTGGATTATGGGTGGCGTCAAGACCCTCATTTCGAAATGCTGGTCCAATCTCAAAAACACGATCCATGCCTCCAATAACGAGTCGCTTCAGCCATATCTCAGGGGCGACTCGGAGAGCTAATTGCTTGTCTGAGAACTCTGTGGCGACAGTTGTGAAAGGCCTTGCAATGGCACCACCGGCCGAATCAGCCACTATTGGTGTTTGAACCTCAAGAAACTGGTCCTCCAATAAAAAGTTTCTGATGTATTGTATAATGTGAGACCGAATTCGGATGGTATCAGCACTCTTAGGATTGACAAGCATATCCACATGTCGATTGCGTATTCGAGCCTCCGGATCTTCGAGTAATCGTGGTATAAGAGATATTGAGGGAGCTAAGACTTGAGGAAGCTCTATACAAAAGATGGATAATTCTCCTTTCGACTGTATAGTTACGTGAGGGTGGCCATACAGGGCTGGGAGATATTAGCGAAAGAAAGGGTGATGACTTCAAGACCAACATATAAAATCTCCCCTTTGAAGATTATGCCAGAAATTCCTGAATCCCTTCATCGTTATCCCATTGAAAGCATCAAGGTCATTTTGATTGCAGATGCCTTGAACCATATGCCCATCTTGATATATGTCCAAGAAGATCAGCTTGCTACCAGCCATTCGAAAGGACATTAACCTCCCTATGCACTGTCAGCACAGTACAGGATACGCCTTCAAGGTCCATACCTCGTATTAATACAGTCTCATCACTCAGCTCAACTCCTGCCTGCAGACGCCGATACTTTTCATTATACTCCGTCAGGGTCAAACTGTTCATATCATTCTGTATTCTCGGCCACTTCAAGGCATTCGCACCCTCAAGCTTCGTGATCCGGTCATTTGTATTCCGCTTTAGACCATCTTTCCCCTTCAAGACATCATGACCGTAGGAGTCAATCTTTTGAAAAGACTTCTTCCCCAAACACCTTGTACTGCTGAAAAATCTTAGGTAGGCATGTTTCCGCGATACGGCGAGGTCTTTGCAGAGGTATGGCCGTAGGAAACGGAGGCCCGAGGAGGGTGTCATTCTGTCAAAGGTACATCAGTAAAGGTTGACATGCAAGTCTTCAGATGCAAGAGAGCACCAGGAGGTAGATTGAGGGAAATATCAGACAACGGTCAATGTGAGATCAATCACCGGTAAAGGCGTCAGTCGCAACGGTTCTAATGTTATATGGAAATCATCATAGAATCCCAGGGATTGGATTGGATATAAAGGTAGGAGAACTTACTACATAAAGTGGCGTGTGGAAGATTTCTAGCAGATTCAAAAGAAGTCGAACAATCATCAAGAAATATTCAAAATAGTGGTCCCCGCTAGCGCCCGCATGCTATACGTAGAGCTCCAAGATTTTGAGGCCGAGCCGAGTCCATCATCAACCAAATAACCCTTCAACCCTCACTCCCAACACCAATCTAAACCGCAATCATGTCCGGAATGTTTGGCTTCGGCCGTCCTCAGCCCTCATCATCAGAGAAGATTGCAGCAGCAGAGCAGGAAATGGACCTCATCACAGACATGTTCAACAAGTTTGTCTCCCTTTCCTCCAACCCAACCTAAAGCTTACACATATACCAGACTCCAACAAGCTTGCATGAAGAAATGCATACCGAAAACATACCTCGAAGGCGAGGTCAACAAGGGCGAGGGTGTGTGCATCGACCGGTGTACGGCCAAGTTTTTCGATGTGCAGATGAAGGTTTCCGAATTATTGCAAGCGGAGGCTGCGGCCAAAGGTGGTGCTCAAGGGGGTGGATTTGGTATTGGGGGCATGTAGGATGTGGAATATATTGGAATGGGGGCTTTTCAGAACTGTGTATTACTTGATGGGGATGGATTGATGATGTGAAAACAATATGATGGATTCACTACGAGATGCTGCCAAAAAGGCAGTTGTACTATTAGAACCTGGGCAAGAACAAAAGGCGTTCATCCACTCCATTTAAAGTTCAAACCCCATTGCTATGCTACACGTAAATGCTTGAAAGGGTATCTCGCAACTCCCGCTAATATTTATGCTCCAAAGCGCCTCCTTTGCGTATCTTTTGATCATTGCCGACGAGGTGCTATAATGTTCGGCCCCGTTCCTATTCCAGTAATGGTTCTGACGATGTAGTGAGCCCAGCTTTCATTCCCAAGATGTGATTCCAATTCCCCAGCGCGGTACTCCAAATTATCCACTTGCCGCTCAAATTGAGCAACTCCATCCTCCACATCTTGTACTTTCGATACAAGTGCATTAATTTCGTATTCAAGCTTGGCACCAAGAACTTCAATATCCTTCACGGCTTCGGTGATGTGAGATCGTTCATCACCAAGTATGTCCTGACAATTCTGCTTCACAGCTTGGTAGGACGCGCTCAGTCGATAATACAACGTCTGAAACCCTTCTCCGTCCTGGGCAGCCCTTGTATCAAGCTCCTCGACAGCGTCAACCTTTGTCTCCACCCAAGGAGCTATTGCATTCTGTAGATGTGTGATCTGTTCAAACAGGCGCTTGAAGTCCTCGGCGATATATTTGTATTTTTGCAACGCAACCCAATTGTCAGACTCATCGACATCATCGTCAGCAGTACCAATCGGTTCCCAGGTCAACACAGCATCTTCAGCTTCGCTGAAAGACATTTGACGAGGCCACCATTCTTCATTGCGAGTTGCAGAAGTTGGAGCACATATACTATGCCGCCGATGAAGAAGTATCTCGGAGTTATGAGGATCTCGCTCAAGCTCCAGCAAATGACCCTCAAGATCGCCATCTCCACATATTGATCCCGCAACCGAGGGCTCATTGGCGACATACTCTTCGCGAATCTCTTTCGCTTGTTCGGTCCATTTGGCATTTATCTGAGCTGCTTTCAAAACTTCTTCTGGTACAGATCCATCGATAGGAAGGTTTGACTTGGAGTCGCTTGACGAAGATACCGACTCTTGAGGCCCAGCTGATATTGCAGCACCAGTAGCAGAATCTCTTTGCTTGGGAACGCCATTTTGATAGTCTGTTGGGGTATTCTTCCACGTGAAGCTTTTACCCACCATCTGTGGGCTGGTTGGAGCGCCAGATGATTGTGCAAGTGTGGTAGAGCTTGTAGGACTGAAGTAACTAGATGATCGATTTTCTGCACCCTCATCTTTCGAATGCTTACTGACATGGCCTCGAAGCCCAACTGCATCTTTGATTCGACCAAAACCAGACCTTGCATCACTCATCTTTTCCGTAACGCCTTTGAAGATTGCCCTTCTTAGTTGAGGGTCTCGCTCACCCGGGCTTTCCAGCATGCTTGTTGCTGAACCTGGAGGTCGGCTTGAATAGACTGCGTTGGGGCTATCAATCTCCTTCTTGCGTACCTCGGAGTCATCCTCTGGTGGGAGTGACTCAGATCTGCTGTGAGACCATATGTAGCCTCCTTGATCGTCTTTTGTGAAACTCGTAGGTCCCTCCGTATCAGACTTTCCAAGCTTCTCGGAAGTGCCAATTCTTCTGGGTTTACCGTACCACAGCCACTTGGCTCTTTCGCCGTGGATCAAAGTCACAAATTGATCAAGATCCAGAGTTTCGATGTCGCCAATACCAGCTTTATCCCGACCAACCATGCCCATTACCATTTCTCCTCCCTTTCCACTAAGTTCAGCTACTGTGGATTTGACAGCTTTCGGTACAGCCCAGCCTTCACCAGCAGCAGCTTTGGCAGTAACTCGATGCAAACGATCAAGGGTATGCCTGTCTAACCTTCTGGTTCGTTCCATTTTCTGGGATTTTTGAAAGTATGCAATACCACGCTTGAGACTCACCAAGTCAAAAGCATCTTTTGCTACCGGTGCTCCGTAATAGTTGAGACGATTTCGAGCTCCCATTAGCATACCCAGAAGGGCAGAAACTGTTGTTGGACCAAGGATACCATCTGTCGGCTCAACATTGTAATATTCGGATCCGATTTCCGTCCACCAGTCATTTATAGCTCTTTCTGTAACGTCACAAAGACAGCCGTCTGCGTACTCTTGTTCCAGCTTCCCAAAGATTATCAAGGCGACTTGACAAAGTTTGACCAACTCGATTACGGCTCCGTAGAGTGGTATTCGATCGCTCGTTTTATACAGCTGAAAGAACTTGGCTTGTGTAGCTCCTGCTGGGGTTGACAAGCTCATTCCTGTGCAGGTAGTAAGAAAGTGCTTGTAGGGCGTAGACTGAAATTGCAAAGGAGTGTCACCATTCCGAACTACTTACCAGATCTCCCAGAACATCCAAGTCTTTTGAGATTCTCATTGACAATAAAGTCTTCTCTATGCTTCCTCACATCTCCTTCTGGTACTGGTATAACTGTCAGGGAGGAGGGAAAGCTGCTGAGGTTTGTAACCATCAACATTCCCAAGGGCGTCTCCTTCGGTCTAGCATGGAACTGAGAAACAGCCTTGAAGTATACACGTAATCGAGGGGACCATGATTCCTCATCCGCCGGAACTCCTAGTACCGCTACCAGAACAGAGTGGTTTGGGTCTCCTGTGTAAGTTGTGATGACGAACGTGGGATGGACCCTCGAACACGACCATTGTTCTACGATGTACAGTTCGTAGCCTTGTAATTTGCCCCTCCGCTCGATCACAACAGTGGAAGAATCTTCCTCGAGGTATCTGAATGCTACTGGGTCTGCAAAGACACAATGGCGGCGTTTGGTGGTATGTGGTGTTTTATGTGAGGGGGAGGGTTCTGTCGCCATGGCTGGAGTAACCATCTTGCCATTGCTGTTGCGTTTTGTTATAGCATTCTGTGATGAGATTGTCCGCGACAGAGTAATTTGTTCCTCTTGGTGCATTTGTGGGTCATACGCAAGTGGGACAGGCATTGCTTTCGTGAATCTTGGGAAGGGATGCTGTTGCTCGATGTGTCGAGGGGGTTTAGTGACGTCGGTCTTTTGTCGAGAGGCATCTTTGTCCGCAATGCATCAGAACCGATGGTGAACGGCCATATGAAGTGTGGGTTTCAATATTAAAGGTGCAGTATGAAGGGGATTTGGAGCAGTAGAAGGCAAGAGAATCAATAAACAACAAGTGGTGTTGAATCCAGACCTGGTGGACCAGGCAAGTAACGGTAACTGACGCATGTGATCTAGTACAGCATGATCAAGGTACTAGGCTAGGGCACAGTTCAGGCGGGCCGGGATCTTTACTTCCGTATGTCTCACTGAAAGAGGCTTCTGATTGGGCGCGTAATCACTGTAAATGCGCCATTCCGCGGTTTGCTTCACCGACCAAACCAGCTGTTCAAGCAAGTGACCTGACCCACTGGACCAAGACCGCGAACATCATTAACTTTCAACAACACCAAGATTCCGCAAACCAACGCACACCATGGACCATACTATTCACTGAATACCGGGGATTATTCTGCAGGCACTACAAGTTCAAGCAGATAAAAACTCTACTCACCCGTCCCTTCCTGAACCATCGAAAGCGGGGCAGCTATGGACAACCTCTTGATAGAACTGGCAAAGCTACGGCGGGATTCCAACCTTACAGAAAGTATCCAGGATGTCGATAAGATACTTGAGCAGCTTGAGGCTGCGCGTGAGTCAATAGTGCAGGGTGAGCCTTTATGCAGAGCTCTTCAGCTGTATTTACTAACACTTCGCAGATCCAAATTCGGCATCTTTTACTCTTGCAAAACTACAAAATCCTCTAAAGCATGGTTTCGATAAAGTCAACGATGACCTCAAGAAGGTACACAAGGGGCAAAGTGCATACGGCAGGGCGCTGGACAAGGTACGCAAGAACAGCCCCTTCATCAGACGATATACTGATGATAGCTAGAACCTCCCTCATAAGGAACTTCCTTTTGATATCGACGGCCTCGCCTCTCGTCCTACCCTCATAAACCGAGCCATATCTATGCACCTCCTTCGAGAAGGGCAGTTTCAGGTGGCGTCGACATTCCTAGACGAAGCACAAGAAAACCCACCACAACCTTCACCTATGCCAAGCACACCGAATTTCTCGGAAATAGACGAAACAGAACTTCCATCTCTCAAATCTCGGGAGTTGCAAGACAAGTTCTCGAACATGTATACAATTTTGAACGAACTTAAAGCACAGAACCTACATCCAGCAATATAATGGGCACGAGCGAATAGCCACGAATTAGAGAAGCGGGGCAGTAATCTAGAATTCGAACTCAGCAAGCTACAATTCGTGTGGCTATTCCTAGGTCCATCAGTGAACGGCCTTCCAAACGACATGCATAATGGGTTGTCAGGAGCTTTGATCTACGCCCAACAACACTTTCAAAGATTCCAGGCTCGATTCCTGAAAGACATCCAACAATTAGCTACAGCCATGGCCTACAGCAGTAACCTCCAGGATTCTCCTTATTACAGAACCTTCGATATCGAAACAGCGTGGGACGACGTTTCCACATCTTTTACTCGAGAGTTCTGCTCCCTTCTTGGCCTATCCGCCGAATCACCTCTCTACCTCGCCGCAACAGCAGGAGCCATTGCTCTCCCAACTCTGCTCAAACTTTACGCCATCGTCAAGGAAAAGAGGACAGAATGGACTACACGATCCGAGCTACCTGTTGAAATAGCTCTGCCCAGAAGCATGATCTTCCACGCCATCTTCGTCTGTCCGGTCAGCAAAGAGCAGACGACGGATCAGAATCCTCCCATGATGATGCCATGCGGGCATGTGGTAGCAAAGGAGAGTTTACAAAGGCTGAGCAAGGGAGGGAAATTCAAATGTCCTTATTGTCCGGGAGAGAGTATTCCGAGTCAGGCGAGGGAGATTATCTTGTAGGATTTTAACTATCTGTGTGGGAGTTGAATTATGAGGATATATAGGCTCAAGAGGTGCATGAGGAGTTGATGGCATTTATGACGGAGTTCAGGACACGGACAATGGACAGGACGGTTGTTGGTTATCTGCAAACTGCATGGCTCTTAGCAGCATTCGGCGTTCACTTTGAGTATCTTCAGAATTTAACCTTCTGATCTGACTGACTACAACAATAAATCTCCACAACTTTTCGCCCTCTCTCTCTCTCTCGGAAAACTGACTCGCTTACCTACCCCTACTTACCCTTACTCCGTACACCACCCTAAAAATAACCGGAACGGAAACTATCACAAGCGGGACCCTTACAAGCTGGGTTGGCATGATCTGGCCTGGGCCTGGAGCCTGGCACATGCCGAAACTTCTCCACTTCGGCTCCTACATTCCGAGCGGCCATTCAGGCTTAAAAGGCATGTTTCCTTGTTGCAATTCGCAGTTTTGGGTCTTGGCAGGCTTGGCACATGTAATTGGGCTGTACAAGCAATTGAGTGTATTTTGGTGTCATGTGATTCGTGATGTATTCTACAATACATGTAAAGTAAGAGCTCCAAGCAACGCCATGCCATAGCGCCATAGCAATCAAATCAATTGAGATGCCCTGATATGGTCAAACGGTAGTAGCATCAACGGCATCAGAACCCTTGTTCTCATCTTCGTCGCCGATTTTCTTTACATCCTCCGTCTTGCCATCTGCATCGACCAAAACCATATCATCTTCATCTTCTTCTGTGACATCTTCCTTGACCCTCTTCTCATCGGCGCCTATTTCCTCCTCTGCATCCCTCTTCGGCGTACTAGGAGCCTGAAGCTCATCCTCTTTCTTCGCATCCTCATCCCCATTCTTAACTTCGGCTTTCCTTCCAACCGCAGCCTCTACATCAATCCCCATGCTGATCCCCGGTCCCGTCCTCTCAATCCCACTACTCGCAGCCTGCGGTCCCGTATCCTCCATACCAATCTCCTCTGGCCCCCTCGCATGCGGCGCCTCATCATCCTCTCCCATCCCCTCGCCATCCCCTGTCCCTCTAGGTCCCAACTGCGTTGCTGGTACCACACCCGCTTTTTGTTCCTGCCTCAATAATTCCCCTTGTGTAACTCCTCCCTCTGCGCGTAGAACTGCGTCGGTACCGGAAGCGGGGCTTTCTTTCGTAGCAGACGATATGCCGTTTACGGATACAGACACAGTCTCAATACCACCCAAGCCATTGGGCCCATCAATCATCTCAGTGCTCTCCGTCTTGACCTCCCCTTCCAACGGCGAGTGCGTTCCACTCCTACTACCATTCTTGCTCAACCACGGGATCGGTGTAAGCAGCGCTCCTCCTAGTGACTCATCAGACCCTAGATTGGACTGTGCTGTAGCGGGGTTGCCCCAGGATATAGACAGGGGATCGAGGGTGGACGATCCGTTCGAGACGGCGGGGGACGGGTTGGTGATTACGGGTGGGAGAGGGAAGATATGTGCGCCGGATGAGACGTGGACGACGCGGTCGACGGCGTGCAGGTAGGTGGTGAGGGTACGGTAGTGTTTGCGCGGGGTGAGGATTAGTTCTGCGAGGCGTTGGATGGTGTGTGGTGGGTGTTTGGAGAAGAGGGATTGGAGGGTCGTGGTTATCGAGGTTAGAAGGGCTTGAGTTTGGAGGGAGAGAGAGTTGAGTTTGGATTGGGGAGAGGCGTTTTCTTTATCGAAGGAGTCGGTGCTGGTTTGGCTGGATGGGTCGTCTTTTTTGGGTTGGGTTGGTGGTGATGATGGGATTTGGGAGGATGACTCGGAGGGGGGAGGGGCTGGGACAGGGAATTCTGTTTTTGCAATCTGTAGTTTGTTAGAATTAGAAGGATGTAAGGAGGGGGTATATACCTTTTCTAATCTGGGGATCAATCGGGAAAGAAGACCAGGCCACAGCTCACTTCAAACATGTTAGATTGTTCGAAATGTATTGAAAGGTCAAAGATCTTACTAGTCCATCGACTTGCCATCTGCCAGGGCCTGCAATACTTCGTTATCTGTGTCGAGATCCATGTTTTGATTTGCGACAGAATGTATCTTTTGGTGTTGCTTCAATCGCGGTTTGACTTGAGCTCGGAGTGACGCGCAGAAGGCTGAGGTGGGGGATTTTAGTTTCAATTACAGTAATATTCGATATCAGCGTCCTTTTGCCGAAATTTTAGCTCGCGCATACCTTTTTGCGCGCAGACACACCAAAATCGCGTGCAACCAAAAAATATTAGGCAAAACCTAGCTTCCTACCCACACCTCTCATTCCAAGTCATTTTGAAGCTATTCCTAGTGCTAGTCTACGCTACGCAATAGGCCGCGCGAAGAATCCCCGCAAGCCTGCCCCTAAAAAGGCTAAACCCAAGCCTAAAACCTTATTAGCGCCCCCCCTACTACCCCCACCTCCAAAGACTATAATTAAGCTTAAGACGAAGGCCCCCGCTAAGAAACAGAAGCCTAAGCTTATTATAGAGCGTGATATCATCGAGATTCCAGACACGATAGAGGGGAGGGAGGAGGAGGAGGAGGAGGAGGAGGAGGAAGCAGAGGAGAAGGAAGCAGAGGAGGAGGTCTAAATCTCCTCAAAAGAGGCATCCCGTGAAGAGACCCCCCCTTAAAACCTTTTAAGACTATAATTAAATGTAACGTCTACCTTAATAATAAGCTAGCTAGAGTAAACCCTAAGATTATAGACCTTAGCTAACCTTATTACGATACTCTTCGCGCCTATA
>QGMF01000836.1:0-15750 GCA_007821475.1 Lachnellula arida
CGTGTCACGTTCGTAACACTCTTCTAGTAGTATCCGGCGATCCTTTAATTTAATAATAATGATTTTTAACCTTATTATTATTTATTTAGAGATTATTAGTCTATAAAAGCAGGTATTAGGACTTCTCCTAACCCTATTCTCTTATAGATACGCGTTAGGCTCTATGCTTATTCCACTAGGTTTATCTATTTATTAGCTTTCTAAGGAAAAGGGGCTAGACTTATAATTATTAAATAATAAATTAGGGAAACTTCTTAATAAAAGCATAGCCTGCTCTTATTATATCTTATATTCTAATCTCTTATCTAAGGGCGCTTTAGTATATTTAAGGGATGCTTAGAAATTATAATCTATATCTTATAATCTTATTGCAATTCTTAAAAAGTGTAAGGAATCTAGATCCCTCTAGTTTCTTGCTTATTTAAGAGTCCTAAATCACTTCCTCTCTTTATTTAAGCATAAAGCAATTATAGGATCTTATAGTAGAAGTTAAGCTTCTAGATTTCTCCTAGAAACTATTTACTTTTACCTAGAAGTCTTTATAGTATTATTTAAGGCAATACTTATTTATAGAAAAAGGATTCCTTTTTAATAGAAAGTAGAAGTCTAGATAGGACTAAACTTCTAAAGAAGCATTACTACTAGATATAATTCAAAAGAGTAAAAACCGCATAACTTTCTAGAATTAAGGATTGCGCGCTCTTAAGGAGCGCGCTGACTAAAGCTTACTATCGAAGGTCACATGCTCTAAACACGTGTTACAAAATGATAAATTGTTGGACATAGGTCACGTGATGTATCACGTGTCACATTCACAGGACTCTAGAGTCTCTTGTCTTTATGTGTGTGAATAAGTAGAGGTATGACGTGTGAGTCATACCTATGCGTATATAAGGAAGCCCTGCTTTCTAGATAGAATCTTCATAGACTTCATGAATAATAAGCACTTCTTTTAGAGAACTAGAGGAATAGCTTCTGCCTTCAAAGCCACTCCGTGATCTGTGACTGGCCCACCAACTGATTCCATCGAAAAGACATGATAGTCGTTCATATCATACTGATCTCCATTGTCGTTATCCTTGATGTCGGTTTTCCTGTCGTGCGAGGGGTAAACGAAAAGCTTGCCTTCAAAAACGTGCGCGGAAGGGTCCGCTGTGAAGAGATGCTTGACCAATGGCTCTAAAGCCATAATAGAAGAAAATTATATGAGAAGGGGATTGCAATTCAGAGGAAACGGAAGAAAATGTTGGAAATATCAGAGAAACAGCCTTTTCTAATACTCACCGCTGGATAGATAGGCGGGTGTTGAAAGGCCTCACCCTAACTCTGAATATATTTTGAATTTATCCATTTACCCTGTCGAACGTTAGTTCAAGTCAGACTTACGAGTACATCCATGGTGAACTTCATGAGGAGTAGGAACTCAATTTATCCAGTAGCTTGGGTTGAATCCGTCGATCCATTGTCCGGATAAATGTAAGGCGAAGCGTTTAAGGCGGCTATTTAACGCCGCCACGCTAGTTTCTGGATGGGGTGTGCTTGAACTTGCATCTCGAAATCTTGGTGGCGCGAAATCAAAAGATTGTCAGCCATCTCGCCCAACCTGCGCAACCAACAAACATCGATCATGGCTTTACCGTCTACATTAAACGTCTTCTTGACGTCCTTCCCAGGACTAAACCTCCCTTCAACCCTCTCGCTTCCACTACCCGCCGAAACAACCATCTCACAACTCCACGATCGCATTCAAGACCGCCTTCCAGCACACAATAGCCGTCTGATCCTTACGACTATCTCAAACAAGCAGTTACCAGCGACATCAGAATCACACATTTCTGGTCTTCTCTCCAGCCCCTACGATGACTTTCTATCCCTCCGACTCGCGGTCCCTCTTTGTGGTGGTAAGGGAGGTTTTGGATCACAGTTGCGAGCTGCTGGAGGCCGTATGTCCTCAAAGCGGAAGAAGAACCAAGGCGACGAAAACGCCTCTAGCAGGAATCTTGATGGCCGAAGACTGCGAACCGTAAATGAGGCAAAGGCTCTCGCAGAGTACTTAGCCATTAAGCCCGAGATGGCCAAGAGGGAGAAAGAAGAACGACGGAAGCGATGGGAGCAAGTTGTCGAACTCGCTGAGCGTAGAGAAGAAGAGATGAAGTCTGGAAGCAAGGGCAAGGTTGATGGGAAGTGGGTTGAGGATAAGGAAGAGGCTGGCGAGGCTACACGCAAAGCTGTGCTTGCTGCTATGAAGTCGGGAGATTACAAGGACAACTTGGTAGGAACTTCTGCTGCCAGTGGATCTGGATCTGGAAATTCTGGCAGTGAGGATGAGGTTATGGGAGGATCGAGCTCGAAGGGTACAACTCCTCCATCAGATGCCGAGCCTAAGCCCAAGACAAGAACGTTCTTTGGCTTTGACGAAGATGACGAGTTCATGAGCAGTGATGAGGATGATGAGGAAGAGAATGATGTAGATGAAATGGAGGAAGATGAACCTGAGATTGTCGAGAAAGAACCTACGCCCCCGCCTGGTCCAGCAAAGGGAAAAGGAAAGGGAAAAGCCAAGCACGGCGAGAGTTACAAAGGCGAAGGGCAAGGGGAAGAGGTAGAGCTTAATCAATTGGAGTTCATGGTCTGAAAGCACGGCGTTACAGCAGGAAAGGAAGGGATGGAGGGTCCAATGGAGTTAAATCACATTTGGAGAATCACCAACAAGCGCATGAGATAATTTATACCAAGTTATCCGTTGCACGCCTGCAATTTACAGTGACAGTGATAACACTTTTAATTATCATTTTGCTTGGAACACACATATTGTTGAATATTGACATTTGTTACGTACCTGGCTCTAGACAATATGACCCCACTTTTGGCGACAACTAAGTACTCGAAGATACCACGAGCAAGTACTAATGATCTCAACTACCCTTGCACCTTCTAATCTCAAAACCACATTCTTGTCTACATATATATATCCTACTTTGACCCATGTTTGAGAAAAGAGGGAACTAACTATGAATTTCACCCTCCTCGGAATAGCTCGCGGACCCCGCCTATCGAGAGGCGTCATAGTCATCTCCCAAATTCGTCCCTCCAGATTGTTTTCAGCTACACAATGGAGAGGCATAAGAACTACCGATATGTCGGAGCAGCAGCTGGCTGCTGTGAAGATTGATCGAGAGAGACTTTGGAGAGACTTGCATGAGACATGTGAGTGGGGGAAGGGAGAGAGGTGGGGAGAGTACGTACCAGTTTACTTTATAGCTTGGGTTCTTCATCTTGGTTTAACTTGGTTTTGCGTGGGTTGTACTCCTAGATTGGAGAATGTTTGCGAGCGTTGTGCTTTTTCGATTGTTGTTCCTTTTGGGGATGGTATTCAATATCTATCTTGATGTAGAGTTTTGATGTAGCTAGCTAGTCGGAGTTGCATGGGATGACTTGATTGCGGTTATGTTCTTGGGATATCAAATGTTTCATTAGCTTGTCAAATTTGAGGTCCCCTCGTGATGATTGAAGTTGAATATCTTCAAATCTCCTGTATCAATTGCCTTCCTGTTAATTGGAGTTCTTGCAAAAATTGTCTGCTTACGATTTCTAGGGGAGCTACCGACATTGGAATGGCTCGTCTCACACTGTCAGATGCGGACAAACAAGCTCGAGACTGGTTTGTGCAGACCACCGAGTCCCTTGGATGCAAGGTCAAAGTTGATGCAATGGGTATGGCTCAAAGAAAGCTCGTTTTCATATCTGGCACTCATAAATGTAGGTAACATATTTGCCATCCGGCCAGGGAAGCAAAACTCAGCAGCTCCAACTTACGCAGGAAGTCATATGGATACACAGGTGAGGGAACATCTCAGTCAAGTCCATTGTAGCATCGACTGACATCTACAAAGCCTACTGGTGGCAGATACGATGGGATTCTGGGCGTTCATGCGGGTATTGAAGCGTTGAAAACTATGAAAGATAATGATATTGAAACTGAATACCCCACTGGTAAGAAAGAGCTGCCTCACTTGCTGAAAGACGCGGAGAGTATGTTGATAATGAGACCCGCAGGCGTGATAAACTGGACAAACGAGGAAGGAGCTCGTTTCCCAATCTCAATGGTCTCATCCGGCGTCTGGGCAGGGGCGATTCCCCTCGAGAAAGTGTACAACCTTGTTGAAGTCGGAGGAGGGAAAGCTACGCAGGAGTCCGAGCTGGAGAGGATTGGCTACCTAGGAGAGCTTGAAGCAAGCCATAGAGCAAACCCAATAGGAGCCCACTTTGAGCTTCATATTGAACAAGGACCAATCCTAGAAAGCTCAGGGGGGAAGATAGGAGCAGTAGAGGGAGTCCAGGCTTTCAGGTGGCATATAATCACTGTCAAGGGCAGGGATTGCCATACGGGAACCACGGACTTTCAAAATCGATCAGATGCAATGCTCACAGCTGCCAAACTGATTGTCCACAGTCACAACACAGCAGCGGAGTTGGGATGCTTAGCTTCGACAGGTATATTGACGTTGAAGCCTGGTTCGACGAATACAGTTCCAGGATTTGTGCGGTTTTCGCTGGATATGAGATCAAAAGATGATGCAAAACTTCAACAGCTGGAAGACGTCTTGAAAACAGAGTTTGCTGAGATTGCCGCTGGAGAGCAAGTTGGGCATGTTAATGCCGAAGGAGTAAAGGGGCGAGGTTGTACTGTTGAATGGCAGCTAGACACTGACTCTCCAGCGACAAAGTTTCATGAAGACTGTGTTAAGTGTGTGGAGGAGAGTGCGAAAGATATGCTTGGAACAAAAAGTGGGAATCTGGTGCAAAGGATGACCTCTGGCGCGGGGCATGACAGGTAAGAAACTTGAACTTCAGGGACAACAAGACTGACAAACTTCAGCGTCTACACTTCGAGACATGCCCCGACTTCAATGTAAGTTACCACTTGAAATGAATTTTGACCAATATACTGATTTCGTAGGATCTTCGTTCCATGTAGAGATGGCGTATCTCATAATCCAGCAGAATATTGCAGTCCTGAAGATTGTGGAAACGGTGCACAAACACTGCTTGGAGCAATGCTACGGTATGACAGACTACGGGCAGGGAGAGGAGTATAAGAACTGTTCTTCTTGCATGTACAATACCTAAATCACACTGAAAGGTGGTCGAACTCGGACATTCAAAATCGAGTTCCTCTATCAATTCGCATCTGACTAGTATGGTACACGGTCCTAGTGAAACCTGCTCCTCTCTCCGCGACCAAAACTCCACCGCCCATTGTGTACGCTGACTATTTACTGATCAAGGCGAGTAGGGAAGGTTCCGTTTGCTGTGACATATCGTCAGTCTCTACTGGTAACAAGATCTTGCTGAAAATACTGACCTCGTTGGTCATCCCATCTCTCGCACCAGTTACTTGGGCACAATGATCGGTAAGCCAAGAAGAACTGTATAGCCATTAGAACAACATTCCTTATCAATTCACATCCAACATACTTGGCGGCATGGAGCAAAGTCCTCGCCCTTGGCTAGGATGCACTTGTGGTAGTCGACATAGTTTTGCCAGCAATGCTTGGTCTGGTTCTGGTTCGGGAAGCGGGCATCAAAGCCTGTATATATGTATCAGTTCGGGAAGCTCGAGCTTTGGTAGGAGGAAGCAATTACCAGCTAGACAGAAGTTAGCAAAACAGGCCATTTCTTCGGGCGGGTAGGAACTCCAAGCTTACCAGTAACGAACTTGAAGGGCTTGGTCTCGCGTTCGTCGCTGTCAGACATGTTTGCGGTAGTGGTGCGAGAAGAGTTGAGTGTCTGGGGGAGGATCAATTGGTGAAGGAGAGTTGGGAGGTTTAGGTTGAGGTCGTCTCGAGATTCTGTCGGCTATGGGAGACATGGAGAGTGGAGTGGAGCTCCAACCGCGCTACCGGAACGTAGTCTCAGGCCACTTCCGTTCCTCTTGCAACATCAAAAAGATCCTACGAAATCGAATCGGCCGGCAAATCAATCAAAATGCAGCCAACTCTTGCTCTTAGGATGTTCCGACCTACCATGAGGATGATGAGGCCTATACCGGTAAGTTTTGGACCTGCGAGAAGCCTTGTTTTCGGACACTGACGATGCTTGAATTCGCAGAAGGAGGAGCACAGCGGTACGTAAATCCAGTGTACATGCCTTTCGGATGGCTTGGGATGCAGCGAAACGATTCAATTGATCGATGGGAACATGAAAGATGATAATTAAATGCTGACCTATTGCGATTGCAGCTCACACCATCAGTCAGCGCCTACGCGCTCTCAAGAGAATTCCCCCGGAGTTGATCCCCCTTGGTATGCCAAGTACCGCTCAATATCCATGCGCAGTGCTAAATTATGTTTAGGAGTTGTCGTGGGTGTTGCCGTTGGAGCCGCGTTCTACTCCCTGGGCCGAAAACTCGTCGTCGACAAGACGATGCGTCTCAACCGTCAAAACAAGAGCGACTAGGAGGTGGTTTAGAAGCGGGAGAGGTGATACTTGAAAGGTGTAGACTAGATGGCGTGGAATTATGGAAGGGATTGCATTCGGTGGCTGAGCTGTACATATCAAACAACCCTGACTTCGTCTCAATCAAAAGGTGGCGAGCATCTTCTGGTTGTTTTGAAGCTTTCCGAAAACTATACATTGAAATGAAAGCCATAATAAGATCCTCGTAGTATCAAATGAGACAACCAAGGAGTCCAGAGTATGCTTGTTTTCCAGATATACTGGTGGGCTTGCCCCAATATCGAAATAGCCCGCCATCAAGAGTATTAAACACACCCAAGCTAAGACATCGTGATGTCCTGTATTCCGGATTGACGCAGTATGACGAATCTTTTTTCCAGGCCTAAATAGTCCCCGTCCATCCCAAACGCCTTAGGTATACATGAATGCAAGTTGGATGTATTAATCCCACTTTGACCTCCCATCACGCTGGTGCTGCCGGTCCCGCCACATCCAGACCTTCCAAGCCTTGCATTGGATCTTCAGGTCTGTCTTCTGCAACTGCTCTCGCTCTGTCTGCAGCTGTCTTATCCTCCTCACTCACAGCGTTCTCTGCAAGCCAGCCCTCCTAAATCCACATGATCAGCAAACAACCACAATACTTAAAACGAATGGATAACCCACCTGCTCCCATAACGCCGTCTTGCTTCCCAGACCTTCGTTGGCATTTTTCGGGGGTTTCGCAGCTGAGACTTTAATGACTTTTCCGAATAGCTCAGACTGGTCCATGTTGTCGATAGCTTCTTTGGTGTCCTCTGGATCTTCAAACTCCACGTAGCCAAAACCCCGGTGGGACTCCATTGAGTTAGGTCCTTCAGGTTTACTATGAATATTAGCTCTACACATCCTGTCACATTGACTTGAAAAACACTCACGGGAGAGAGACGTCAGCAATTTCTCCAAAAGGTAGAAACGCAGCTTCAAGATTTTCCATAGTAATCATCGCCGCCAGGCCACCGACATAGACCGTAGCTTTCCATCTTGCTTGATCCGTCATTGCTGGAATTTTATGAGTTTTTGATGGCGCATGTCTCTCAAAGACACCATCGAGGGCCCATCGAGTAGGAATTATTCAAGGTTTGAGTCACGTGAGCGGATTGTGGTGGAGCGTGTTTTTGATACTCGGATGGGGAAATCTGTCTCTAACTTCAACCTAACTCATTCCCCAACGACTAGGACGTCGCACTCCCATCTTCCAATTGCGAGTCCGTAGTCCAAATCTCTGTCTATCTTTCAACTCTGCGCCAAACTTACAACCATAACTGAGCTCGCATTGGACTTTGGAAGCTCACATCAACATGCGGCTACGAGAGATACCTCGCTGCGCGGCATTTGCCTGGTCGCCTGGATCTGATTTGCCTTTGGTGGTAACTGGAACTCGAGCTGGTGCAGTTGACGCAGATTTCTCCGATGAAACAAAGCTGGAGCTCTGGGACTTAAGCCTGGACGACCTCGAGCAAGGTGTTGAGCTCCAGCCTATTGCTAGCATTAGCACCGATTCAAGGTACTTGATCCCTTTTGCGCCTCTGCGGACGCCGTTCTGACCATATTTCTATACAGATTTCACGATATTGCCTGGGGACCTGCGAATACAGAGCACCCAAGGGGAATAATCGCTGGGGCACTTGAGAATGGCTCTCTAGATTTGTGGGATGCCGAGAAGCTCATAAAAGGGGGCGAGGATGCATTTATGTCACGAACAACAAAGCACTCAGGCGCTATCAAATCTCTCCAATTCAATCCTCTAAAGCCTCAAATCCTCGCGACAGCTGGCACAAAGGGCGAGCTGTTTATTTACGACATCAACGACATCTCGAACCCTTTCAGACTTGGTACGGCCGCGGCCCGAGCAGATGATCTTGAGTGTGTGGCATGGAATAGAAAAGTCCCTCATATTTTGGCAACTGGAGGAAGCGGTGGGTTTGTCACTGTATGGGATCTGAAGACTAAGAAGGCCTCTCTCACATTGAACAACAACCGAAAGGCCGTGGGAGCAATTGCTTGGGATCCAAACAATGCTACGAAGCTTCTTACCGCAACCCCTGATGATTCGAGCCCAGTTATTCTGTTATGGGACTTGCGAAACTCGAACGCCCCCGAGCGTACACTAGCAGGCCACGATCAAGGCATCCTCTCACTCTCGTGGTGCCAGCTGGATAGTGACCTGTTATTATCTTGTGGAAAGGATAATAGAACGCTAGTATGGAACCCACAAACTGGGGAACGCCTTGGCGAATTCCCCGAGGTTACAAATTGGACATTCCAAACAAGATTCAACCCTCACAATCCTGCCCTGTCTGCTACGGCTTCTTTTGATGGGAAGATTTCAATCCAGACTCTCCAAAATACCAATTCTACTGCTACGCAGACTCCTGTTCAGGGTCCTGTAGACGGAGAGGATTTCTTCACAAAAGCCCAGACGCAACCACAGCAAGCTTCTTTCTCCTTAAAGAAAGCCCCTAAGTGGCTCGAGCGACCTGCGGGTGCTTCTTTCGGCTTCGGAGGGAAGTTAGTAAGCTTTGGTCTGCTGCCGACCGTTGCTGGTCAGCATCGATCATCTAAGATCCAAATCTCGAACTTCTCCGTTGACTCTGACATTGGGTCAGCCACCGAGACCTTCGAAAAAGCCCTCGTATCCGGAAACATTGGTAGCATTTGTGAATCACACATATCTAAAGCCAAATCCGAACAGGAGAAGGCAGACTGGAAGGTTATTGAAACATTGATCTCTGATAATCCCCGCAAACATGTTACCGAATATTTGGGCTTTGCAGACCAAGTGGAAGAGGCTGCTAACGGCCTTGCTGGCCTTGATCTGGAAGAAAAGACAGATGAAACTGCCGAAGGCGCTAATGGAACTGCGGTGAAGAACAGTCGACTATCTACACTTTTCTCAGATGGTGCGGATGGGGACGACTTTCTATCAACAATAGCTGCAACAAAAGGAGCAAAGACTGATAACCCCTTTCACTTGTTCTCTGAGGCGGATTCTGCCTCGGAAAAGCAGATTACAAAAGCTTTGATGCTTGGTCAATTTGAGAAGGCTATGACTATCTGTTTGAAAGAGGACAAGATTGCGGATGCGTTAATTATCGCAAATTGTGGAGGCAAGGAATTGCTCGAGAAGGCGCAGTCTGTGTATCTGTCCAAGAAGTTGAGCGGGCCCAACTATCTCCGCCTACTATCCTCAGTTATCGGCAAAAATCTCTGGGATATTGTCTACAATGCGGATCTCTCGAACTGGAAGGAAACCATGGCGACGTTGTGCACCTATGCGGACCCGAACGAATTCCCTGACTTGTGTGAAGCTCTTGGCGATCGGATTATAGAAACTGGAGCTCCCAAGGATGCCTCATTCTGCTACTTGGTTGGGTCAAAACTTGAGAAGGTCATCACTATCTGGATTGCCGAATTGCAGGACGCAGAGAAGGCAGGCATCCAAGATCTTAGCGAAGACTCGTCTTTCTCTGTTCATGCACGTGTTCTGCAGAACTTCATTGAGAAGGTGACAGTCTTCCGAGACGTGACAAAATTCCAGGACAACGAGCAAGGATTAACTTCTGGCTGGAAGCTCGCACAATTGTATGACAAATACAACGAGTATGCTGACATTGTTGCTGCCCATGGACATCTGTCTATTGCAGAGCGATACTTGGATCTCTTGCCAACGCAATACCCGGCCGCTGAAGTTGCTCGAAGCCGGGTGAAACTTGCATCGAGAAAGGCAGCGCCAAGAGCAGCTCAACAGCAACAGCCAGCCGCTGTAAGGAACTCATCGCGCCCACAACCTGGTATTGGCTACCAACCTCCCGCTACAACGCCTGCGCGCCCAGCCCAAAATACTTTTGCACCACCGGCACCTACCCCCGTGTCGAACCCATATGCGCCACCATCCAATGCATATGCTCCCCAGCAACCATATCAACAACCGCAAGGTTATGGACAAAATTATGGATCCAATTTTGGTAATGTTCCTCCCCCGAACAACTATGGGGCACCCCCTCAGTCTTTTGTTGGAGGACCACCTACTGGACCACCAAGAAACACGACCCCTTCGGCACCGCCGCCCCCGAAGGCAAAGGATATGACGAACTGGAATGATACTCCCATGGTCTCTAAGCCTCCAAGAAGGGCCACACCCTCTACCACCCCATCTCCATTCCCCAACCAACAGAACTTTTCCATGCCACCACCAGCAAATCCCTATGGCGCCAGAGCAACTCCCACTCCTCCTCCACCACCGCCAAAAGGACCAGCTCCTCCCCGTATGACCTCTCCGCTATCGAGTGGCCCTCCCCACGCCTTCCAGCCAAGACCATCCTCTGCTGCAAACCAGTATGCGCCAGCTCCAGCTGCTAGCTCACCCGCCCAGCATTATGGTATCCCGCCTACCATTCCCCGCGGCGCATCCCCATATAATGCACCACCGGCAGGACCGCCACCCTCCAATCGATATGCTCCTTCGCCAGTGGCACAGCAGTATTCACAATCACCAACACCTCAATCTCAAGTCGCTCCACCACCTCAAGCTGGCAATAGACCACCGCCCCCAGCTAATCCTTATGCTCCTGGTGCCCCGCCATTGCATACGCCACAAAGCCAGTTCCCCCAAGCATATGACCAGAATCAACCACCTCAATTTCAGAACCGAGGTCCACCGCCAGCTTCTCAGGGGCCACCACCAAGCTCTCGACCACCAACTGGCCCACCCCCTAAAGCTGCCACACCTGCTGCTCCGGTAAAGCCAAAGCATCCAAGTGGGGACAGATCACACATTCCTGCATCGGCTCAGCGAATGGTTGACATCTTTAGCGGCGATATGCAGCGAGTTGCCTCCAAGGCGCCGCCTTCTTTTGCTGCTCAAGTCAAGGACACGCAGAAGCGACTTAACATTCTCTTCGACCATCTGAACAATGAGGAACTTGTGAAGCCAGAAACCGTGGCGAGGTTAAGTGAGCTTGCTGAGGCATTAAACGCAAAGAACTATGATGTTGCTGCACGATTGCAGGTTGATATCCAGCGTGAGAAGACTGATGAGTGTGGAAACTGGATGGTAAGTCTCTGGTTATTTTCATTCCTGTTCGTACGCTAATGATACATAGGTGGGCGTCAAGCGGTTGGTGAGCATGAGCAAGGTCACTCCTTGATTTGGCGGAGATTAGAAAGTCGGGATGAAGTGATAATCAATGGAGGGCTAGGTTTATTAAATAACTATGTGTATGTGTAAAACAAAACAAGACGTTGCTATGAACATACTATGACTAGCGAGATGTGACTTGCCTTTCCTACCTAGGCAGTGTAGCGATGGTGTCCAGGTGCAAATACTACTCGATGTGTACCTATTCATCGGGGTAATTTGCATCGGAGTAGTAGTCTACCTGCAATTCTTGTGGGACATCATTGACATACCCGCGGAGTAAAAGAAACTTTGATGCGCCCTGCATTACCTCCAATTTCGAGCTGAATCTTCCAATACAGGTAATCCAAAAGCGATGCACGCTTCACCGCGCTCGCAGTAAGTGCACAAGTGGTTTTAGTTTCCAGCCAATCACGGGCTGACCTTTCTCCTTAGCAACTGCGGTCATCGGCGTTCCTCCACCCCGCTTTCAATTTTTTCCTCTAGGCTCTCCCCCACACTGGACACACGCCTGGAGCAAGCAAAGAGTCACCAGGAACACTAAACATTGAGCATTTAAATCCCGCCATCCTCGCCTTTGAAATTTCTGTTCTTTCATATTCACGACAACATATCCACCACTGCCCTCTCGATATTGATCCGCATACTCCTTCCAATTGACTTCCACTTCCTCACGCCCGCCACATACAGCTACCAACTATGTGCCCCTCTTGCGAACCAGAGGCCGCCGCCAATACCAACGGCAACGGTCATGCCAATGGCACTTCACGTGGTACAAATGGCACAAATGGATCTAACGGTGCCAATGGTGAGAGCTACAACTCGTCTTTGCTGGAGCGTGTCTAACAATTCAAGGACACCCAGGTTTCACCGCCGTTCAGACCAAGTCAAACCCACATCAACACCGATCGAACCCATACCAACCAGTCGGCGATTTTTTGAGCAATGTCAACAACTTCAAGATTATTGAGAGCACTCTGCGAGAAGGTGAACAGTTCGCCAACGCCTTCTTTGACCTCCCGAAGAAGATTGAGATCGCTAAGGCTCTCGATGATTTTGGGGTGGACTATGTGAGTCATAAAATATACAAAAGCCATGGAGTTGCATGCTGATGTGGAGGAATCAGATCGAATTGACTTCACCTGCTGCATCTGAGCAATCAAGAACCGATTGCGAGGCAATTTGCAAGCTGGGATTGAAGGCCAAGGTTCGTGGCGCCCTTTTTCGCACATGCGCTCAATTGCTAAAGTGGGGTAGATTCTCACCCATATCCGATGCCATATGGACGATGCCAGAATCGCGGTCCAGACTGGTGTTGACGGAGTGTAAGTAATGATACTCGCCATCGTCGATCTTGCTAACAGATGCCTCAGTGACGTCGTCATTGGTACTTCTTCATATCTTATGGAACACTCTCACGGCAAGGACATGACCTACATTACAAACACCGCAATCGAAGTCATCAACTATGTCAAGTCGCATAACATTGAAATCAGATTTTCCAGTGAGGACTCCTTCCGATCAAATCTCGTCGATCTCCTCTCGATTTACTCCACCGTCGACAAGATCGGTGTTAACCGCGTCGGTATTGCGGACACTGTCGGTTGTGCATCCCCAAGACAAGTTTACGACTTGATCCGGACTCTGCGTGGTGTTGTCAGCTGTGACATTGAGACGCATTTCCACAATGATACGGGCTGTGCCATTGCGAATGCATACTGTGCTTTGGAGGCTGGTGCCACTCACATCGATACCTCCGTATTAGGTATTGGTGAGCGAAATGGTATTACCCCTCTCGGTGGATTGATGGCACGCATGATTGTTGCCGACAGAGACTACGTCATGGGCAAGTACAAGCTGCACAAGCTCAAGGACATTGAGGATCTTGTTGCTCAGGCCGTTGAGGTCAACATTCCATTCAACAACGTAAGGACTCATATCCCTCGCGTTTATTAACAACATACTGACTCAAGCTTTCAGTACATCACTGGCTTTTGCGCCTTCACTCATAAAGGCACGTGACGGTTTGGTCACGTGACTTTTCATCACGTGACCTTTTCTTTCCCCTTTCTGAGCTGAGGAGTCCGGAGCTGTCTCAGGAGCTTGGATACGAGCTCTTTCATATCCAAGCTCGTGAGACAGCTCCTACCCTCCTGGGCTTTCTCATCACCTTTTTACTATGCTAATACGTTCGTATAGCCGGCATTCACGCCAAGGCCATCCTCAACAACCCCTCAACCTACGAAATTATCAACCCTGCCGATTTCGGCATGTCCCGATACGTGCACTTCGCCTCGCGTCTGACCGGATGGAATGCCATCAAGTCTCGAGCGACCCAACTTCAAATTGAGATGACTGATGCACAATACAAGGAGTGCACCGCATCCATCAAGGCGCTTGCTGACATCAGGCCCATCGCCATCGACGATGCCGACTCCATCATCAGAGCTTTCCACCGGAACCTTAGGCTCGAAAAGGCCGCTGATCTGCTACCTAATATGACTGATGAGGAGCGAGCAGCGCTGGCTCAGAAGGAGAAGGAGATTGATATCCCTGAGAAGAGGGAGCTGGATGCTGAGGCTGAGATACCTCTTGCCAACAATGCAAACAATAGTGTTACGGCATAAAGATTCTAATTTGGAACTGGATGGCCAAAACAATTTCTTTTTTGCATTAGCATCAACTCGTCTGGGGCTTGCATATCAGGCATTCAAAATCTGGGCCAAAGACGTCTAAAAGTGGATTTTCTGATAGATGGATGCATATTTTCTTTCTCGTTCAAAACTCGGGGATGGTTGGTCTGGCGTCCTTTGATTTTTATAGTGAGCTAGAGAGGCTGTATGATAGAATAATAACTACGGCAAAAATGATCAATGGGGAGATCTTATTCTATCAAATCTATCTGCCTGTTCCAAACTGCGGCGAGGTGTTAAGTCCTATAGTGTTTTACGGCTGTCTCCACAAAAAGTCGCTACTCTCGTGGTGGATAGGAAATAGAGGTACCAAATTATAATGTGCCAGGCGGCGTGGGACATTAAAAGTCAGCCATGGTGAGTCCCGCCTTTATCCATCCAGCATAAGGAATTAGGATTTTGTGGATAAGGCCGTAAAGCACCAAATTATAATGTCCCAGGCGGCGTGGGACATTAAAAGTCAACCATAGTGGGTGTCACATTTATCTATCCAGCATAAGGAGGATTAGGATTTTGTGGAGAAGGCCGTAAAACACTGTAGGAGTTAAATGTAATGTCTGTGGCCAGCCGGCCGTGCAATTTTTTCTGCTGAGGCCGTGCAACGCAGCATTTCCTTGACAGGAGTAACACCAACTAAATCAGATGCTGGGTCGACCATGAATGAAAATGGGTGCTATTGCAAACCGCTAACAGAATTTCTGTGTGGCATACAGTTTGGAACGCAGTAGCTCAATGGCAAAACGAAACTTGATTAGAGAAAATGGTAGCCATGCTTGGAGAGTGAGGCACTACAAATCTAAATACCTCTCAACCAAGCACATACCCCCAACACAAAGACACAAACCATAGCATCCGCACTAACCGTCGTCCAAATCCTCGAGTACCTCATGACAAGCGCCAGATACCCCTTATACGGCTCCGGCAAAAACCCCATAACCATCCCCAGAATACCCGCCTGCTGCGTCTTGCCCTTCTCCAACATGAAACGGCTGCTCTGCAAGAGGAGCTCAACCGTAGCGAAGATCCAGAAGAAATGCACGCTTGCGGCACTGACTCCAGATTCTGCAAACGCGAGCCCGCTTCTTTCCCGCTCGATCTTCGTGCCGGAGAACGTGGTGGTGAAAGCGATGTACAGGCCTAGGGAGAGAGCGAAAAAGGCGTGGACGAGGCGCCAGATGTACGCGTATGGATCTGCTGCTGCTGCTTGCGCTGGACTAGACATATCAGGCATACCGGGGAAAGAGGGCATACCGCCTGCTCCCTCGCCGGGCATCCCACCGCCCATCATCTGCTGCATCATCTTCATCATGGGATCTTCACCACCCGGCCCGCCCATACCGCCCATGCCTTCCATGCCTGGGAACCCTGCAAACGGATTCGGGGTCCCGCCTGCACCTGGCGGCGCGCCGCCCTGGGCCGAGG
>QGMF01000837.1:0-15739 GCA_007821475.1 Lachnellula arida
GAGTTATAGGCCGAATAGGGTGAGTGATTAATTAATTAATTAAGGACGAGAGGAACAGAAAGAGAAAGAGGGGAAAATGGCTTGTCGCTCTTCTGGAGCTGAGCTGGGGTTGTGGTGAGATGATGGATGGATTCGCTGACGAGAATCATAGGCCGCGCCATCGGCACCATACGGAGCGACGAAAGCCGCGGTGCGGAATATGACGCATACGCTTGCTATGGAGTGGGCGGAGCACGGCATCAGAGTCAACAGCATATCGCCTGGCTTCGTCAAGACGGCGTTGACGTACTATGTTGAGAAGTCGCCGGACTGGGATACGAAGATGAAGTATTATGGAGGTATGCCGAGACTTGCGTTGCCTCAGGAGTTGGGGTGAGTTACTTACCTCCTACCTACCTACCTACCTACCTAGTTTTATTTCTGTTCTGTTTATGGCTTGGAGAGATGAGGATCTGACTTGGGATGTAGGGGTGCTTATGTTTATCTGCTTTCGGATACGGCGACGTATACGACGGGTATTGATATCCCTATTGCGGGGATTGTGGGCGCGTGGTAGCGATGGGAGTGTAGGCTGTTGCTGTGCATATAGAAATGGAATTGAGAATTTGAAAACTTTGTACAATGAAGAAGTAATTATCAGGTGAAAACCCGATTTTTGGGGGAGGTCTCGTCCCTCCAAATCAGGTATTGCAAAAAGTGAATGTCACAGCAAAAATGGAAAAGGATTAATGGGTAGAGATGTAGGAAACTAAGTGATAAATTTGGTTTCTAGCGGTAGTATCCCCTTTTAATACACGCCTCTCTCTTAGGTACGGAGTAGATAATTAACCACGCAACACAGCCCTTAGCCCCGGGCTTACTCTATATAAGTTTTAAAGCCTTATAGGTAGGTGGATAGTAGTATTAATAGTTTACTCCGTAATCTAGCTTAATTGCATGCAATGCAATATCTAATAAGATAAAATTACTATATGGACTCGGAGTAAGAAGAAGAGAAGTTTTTTTAAAAAAAAGGGGGGGGGACATAGTAGGCACTGCTTTAGCTATACGCCACGCCTCCTCCTAAATCTATTAAATGCACTACCTAGGTAGGTAGGAAAGTTAGAGGCCTAGGGCGGAGTACTATCCTAATTTATATGGAAATGGAAATGGAATGGAATGGAATAGAAATGGAAGTAGTTACGGAAATAGATACGGAATGGAGTAAGGGGCAATATTCGGCGAGGCGCTCGGATCACGGTGGAGTGGAGTGGAGTGGAGGGCTTTGCCTATACGAGATAAGATGAGGGGTAGACTTTTTGATCCCTGCGATAACGGCGTGAGGGGTAATGCGATTTTAGTTGAGGTTATGGGTGGGGGTTTTTTTCTGTTTTTTTGTTTGCGTTAAGGGAGTATTGATTGATTAAAAGGTCTGCGAGAAGTGAAAGGATGCATTGCTGGGGTTAAAGGGTTGGGTGAGATGAACGTGGGATGCATTGGATGAACATGTGGGTGAGAACTTTTTTTGGCTATACTTCACTTTTTAGCTACCTTCCTCAAGCAAGAAAGAGTAGAAACTTCGAATCATGATCCAGACTTCCATTATTCCTAGCAACAACTGATACAATGTGACATGAAGCGAAGTGAGTGATGCTGTAAAGTGACTGCGGTCACGGTTTATCGGCAGAGATATCCACCATCAATGACAATATCAGCACCAGTAGTATACGTACTCGCATCCGAGACCAAGTAAACATACGCGCCCTTCAACTCCTTCGCATCGCCATTCCGCCCCATGGGAATCATGCTCTTCCACAGATCCTGCGTCTTGATGTCGACAAAGTCACTAAGCCCCGTATCAATGTAACCCGGCGAGATGGAGTTGACGCGCGCAAAGTCACGCCACTCGTTGGCCAGCGACCGAGCCATGTGAATGCACCCCGCCTTGGCGACATTGTAGCTCGTCTGCTCCTGCGGAAAGTTGGCAATGTGCCCCGACATACTCGCCGTGATGACAAAAGACCCGGTCCCGCGCTCCTTGAAATGCGCACCGACGGCCTTGGCGCAGTGGAAAGTGCCATTGAGATCCGTCTGGATGACCTCGTTCCAGGCCTCGACGCTGCCCTCCAGGATCCCGCTGTCGGCCGTGCGTCCGGCGTTCGCAATGAAGGCGTCGATCTGCCCGAACTCCTTGATGACCTCGGCCACGAAGCCAGAGACCGATTCGAAGTTCCCGATATCGCACTTGTACGCCTTGACCTTGACGCCGTATTTCTCGGTCAGCTCCTTGGCGTTCTTCTCGCCGCCTTCGGGGCGCGACGAGTAGGTTATCGCGAGGTTGGCGCCCATTTCGGCACAGCCGCGTGCTGCTTCGATGCCCATGCCGCGGGGGCCCGAGGCGCCGGTCACGACGACGACTTTGCCTTTGAGAGAGAACAGGTCGGTGAGAGAGGAGGTTTTGGGGATTGAGATAGGCATGATGGCGGTTGTTGGAGGTTGGTGAAGTTTTTTGTTGTGTTGTGTTGATGGATGGCGTTCAGGTCAATTGGATTGGAATGCAAAAGGAAGGGTGAAAAAGATGGGTGGGCGACAGGTTTATGTAGGACGAAACCCCTCCTTTTTGACTTTATGGCTTTCCGGGCTGGGGCAGCCAGCGTCATAACAATCCACCAAGTGAGGGGCAAAGGAGGGGCACTGCATTGCTTGCTGGGCCCATCAAACAGCCAATCACCGGCCACGAGACTTTATCCCGGTGCTTGCTCCAAACATTGTTGGTCAGTTGCTGCGCTATCTCGGGCCATCTCCGTATCTACTGGGGTAAGTTGCTGTATTTGTCCCATGTTTAGCAAATATGTATGTAAACGTAAGCTACTTTATACTGAACTCTACCTTATGCACCTGTCAATAAATGGAGCTCTCAGGATTTCGGTGATGTCACCCACCCAGGCCGGCTATTGTCGGACATTGCCAGATGCAGCTAGATGCAGTGGAGAGGAAGAGGCAACATGGAAAAGCTGCTAAACTAGCTCCATTTGCAGGACTGGTAGACTTGTCTGTCTCCAAGATGGATGGAGGTTGAGGGAGGTGAAGTGAGGGGTGAGGTGAGGGGTGAGGTTGCAAGGATTCTCTTCACATGCTATGATCTGCAGCGGACCCATGGTAGAGCAGCACGTGATCATCCCCCAATCTCAACCTCTGTGAGGAAATGTACAAGTAGGGTGAAGTAGACGAGCACCAGTGAAATAATATTTTCTAGAGATCCAAGTGAGGAAGAGGAAAGAAAGCCTCTATATATAAGCCATAGCGCTAACCCACAGGGTATGCTCCACGGTCTTTCATCACTATCATCATCATCACAGGGTCCTAGAACATGTAGACGTCTCATAGATATGGCCTGGAACAAGAGCCTAGAATGCCTGTAACCCGCGGGGTATAGCCTGGAGCACCCACAACGTCACATCACGTGCCAAGCTTCCATATCCTCGGGATCCTGACACTGTCTTACTTCACTTTACATGTCTTCTCGCATGCTCCTGGAAACCAATTTGTCGTATTCTGGTCATATTCTTAACCCCGCTTGAAGTTTGCATTGTTTTATTTGATTTACAGCGGGTTGGAATGCTACTTACAAACCACAAGTATTTAGAAATTAGACAATAAACACACGCGGTTCTACTCATTTACCATACAGTATTATACAGTACCCACTAAAAGAGTCTTCTACCCCTTCCAAGTATCATACCCACTCCTCCGTCTAATCTTCTCCCCAAACAAAAACAAAACCCACGGCACCGGCAGCAAAACAACCGTAACAAACCCCAGAAAACTACTCGCCCACTGAAACCCCATCCCATTATACATCTGCACCGTAAACAGCGGAAAAAAAGCCCCGGCGATATACCTCGCCAGCCCATTCGCCGCCATCGCACTCGCGCCGTTGGCAGCCATATACGTATCGATCATGTACAGCACACAGCTGATAAACACACTGATATTGCCCCACGCAAACGGGACCAACCCGACGATCGGCACGCTCCAATGCACGCTCTCCTGCGCCGTCCACGCAAACCAGAACAAACTGACCGGCAAGCCCACACTGCCCAGCATCGCGCCGTACAAGCGATGTTCTGGCGCGACTGCCGCTGCACTGCCCTTTCCAGCCGCTGCCGCTTTGCGCACTGCTTTGCGGTAGAAGATCCGGTCTTGGAGGAGCATGGTGGGGATCGACAGGAGACAGCCTATCGCGATGGAGATGAATGGGAGGCCGCTCTGCGCGTGGCTGAAGCCGTAGACGGTGGTGAAGATCACGGGGATGGAAGCCAGGAAGCCGAACAGCACGGCGAAGTTGAAGGATACGTAGATGGCGAACGACGCGACGATGGGTTCGGTGAAAAGCATGTGGATGGGTCGGAACAGCACAACTGTCATCATGTGTTTGAAAAATGCCAGGCCGGTGAGAGCTGGTGGCAGAGTAGCACCGCGCGCTTTGGCTCTTTTGGTCAGGATTATCTTCTTGTATGTCTCTTGCGTAAACAGAGAGAAGATGAAACCGAACAGCGCGAAGAATATCGAGGTCCATTCCACCCATCTCCAGCCCTTTCGGGAATCTACGTATGAACCAATGACCGGGCTGTCTAAACATCAGCTTCTAACACGCAATAACGTCAGGCTGGGATGGGAACTTACCCAACACCAGTAGCAAAGAACGGCCCGAGAGTAAAAAGACTGGTGGTGAAGACACGCTTGTCAGGCGGATATAAATCCGCATTCGTACCCGCGCCAACAGCCAACGCAGGACCACCGAACAAGCCCGCGAAAAACCGACAGATGATCACGGTCTGCACATTCCGAGCAAGCCCAGCGCCTAGGGTGAAGAGTCCGAAGAGCGGGATCGTGAGCAGGTAGACGGGTCGGCGCCCAAGCGTTTCGCTGGCTGGAGAGCCGAGTACAGGCCCGAGGCCCAGGCCGAGGACGAAGGTGGTGAAGCCGATGAGGCTGACTTCGTTGCTGGCGTGGAAGTGATGGGAGATGGCGTCGATGGATGGTGGGTAGAGCGATGTTCCTAGTGAGCTGTCAAAATAGTTAGCAAGTTGAAAGAAGTATGAGAACCATTGTGATGTGAAGTAATAGTGAATGCCTACACAACGAAGCCGAGTATCGTCGGCACCAGGATATGATACATCTTCTTGGACCGAGACCATGTCTGTGGATTATCAGGATCATTCGGACCATCCCAATCCATCACAGTCGGTGCTTGATTGCCATTCCTGGCACAAGGCACAGATTCCCCTAGATCTTTCTTCGCTTCTTTCTCCTCGCCCGTCTTAGCGGGGGACAGCGAGTCCGACGTGCTGAGAATTCCACCGCCATCTCTCTGACCCACAGTCATTCTCCCAGAGACAATAATACCCAATTGAAACCAAAGTCTAACAAGCAGAAACACATATGCTGTTATTAAAATATTGGACTGAAACCCCCAAACTTTAGCGACGGGAAGCGGACAAATGGACCAGGATCGACGGGGAGGCGGGGAACGAACTAGCTCTCAAAAAGCCTTGAAAGCGATCGTAACAAGCTTTTTACCGAGGAGGATCGACATCTTTACACATATGGATTATGCGGCTCGGCGTTGACGAGGCTTTGCTACTTTGTTGGAAGAAGAGGAATGTGGGATGAATCGGCGTTATCGTTAGGGGTTTCGGAGATAATACAGTTTTACGGAGACATGCTCCGTACATACCTCCCCTACATTTCCTTTGATGAAAAAGAATAAGTACGGATGGCAATATGTAAGTGAACACACTGATAATTCATATAGAGCTTGTAAACTATAAAATAATTATTGAAAGAATCGGAAAAAGGTGGTGATATCTCCCCCAAAACAGAGGTCACATGATACGTAAAGGAACATTTCTGCCAGGTATTTGGCGCTTGTAATACCAAGAGATTTCTCCGGTAGACTATCATGTATTGCCTTTTTAAACTTGTCTAGAATTTTGACTTGGATGATGGAAATAAATTCTATATCCGAGTCATCACATGATGGACTCTAAACGTTACTAGGTGTATATATATGCTTCTACCTAGCCCATAAATATCGCCGCGAGTAATTCTGGGATATAATACTGCATTATTTCTTCTCTTACCGAATAGGTGAAATGTTCAAGTGTTCATAGACAACACTTCGTAACGAAAATGAATATTAGCCTATCCTTATTCTAGTAATAAGCAAGAGGATATTAGCTGACTTAAATGCAACACCTTCTATTCTCTTTTATCACCCCCATACCCCTCGAAACAATAACGTAACCGAATCCTTCCAAACTGCCTGCTATTGAAACGCTAATCTTAAACCCCGAAAGTCTCGTTAATATCGAATTGTATTCCCTCTATTCAGTCCTCAATCCTTCATTCTCCTCTCTCCTATGCCTCAACTCACCAGTACTCAGTACTTACCATCCTAATCAAATCAGCATCCGCGCCCGTTCTCTGAATCAACGGCGACCTTGAATCCTTAGCGATCGATTCCGATCGCGTAGTTGGCGGCGAAGAGACCGTTGGAGATGAGGGCGACCATGCGTGCTCGGCTATTTTGTCCATCGAGTCGTCTATGTGGAGCTATAATCTGACTGTAGTCTGAAGGGTGAATGTCAGCGATATCGATGAGGTTCTGTTTAATGGTATACGCAGCCTCGCAGGGAGCAAAATAAGGTATCTGACTATCCTTTGGTAGAGAAATTAGCGACGCAACCTACTGCCACGCCGAGAATGATAGAAGCCCAGGGTGGGATGAATTCCGAACCTGGAGTTGCTGCTACGAGAATGGATATGTACCTGAGCACTGCGTTAAGCAACGTCGGTCAGTAATAGCATAATATATGAAGTTCTTAAGGTATCTTTAGAGCAGAAACATACTAGTATACTACGTTTTGTATCAAAATAAGAAGAGCAAAAACCCTTAGGAAGAGGAGAGCATGTGTTTCCTATTCCGAGCCTAGTTCCTAAACGAAATGCCACAAAAAGAACAAGGAAAAGAAAATTTAAATACTCTAACTAAGGATTTTTCCTAGGGTACTCCATGCGCAAGAATTACAGGAAGAAGCAAAGCAAAATCATACCACGAAGAAAAGAGTTTAATGAAGTTTACCTATAAGCCATAGAAAGCCATTCCAGAAATACGGAAACCCCCACGCCACTCTAAGCTAGGAGGTTTTAATTCTATAAGAGCTGGTTCCAGCTTACTTTGCATTCCTGTTGAATGTCTGGCATAACCACGGCTACATGTACACCCAGACTAGACTACCGGAACAGCCCAATCCCACGAAGCAAGTGACTTGATCTTCCCACTCCCGCGCCCCGCATGATGTGTTTGACTTTTGTCGCAAAGTTGAAGAATACTATACCTAGACGGCTTGTTTAGAGCCTTCAACATTATCCCTGTCAAGCGAAATATCATGAAAAGAAATAAAAAGTAAAAGCTTCTCTGGCGTGCTGGAACCAATCCAAGGGCAAGTTTGGGAGTGGGCTGTAAATATGACAGCAAAATAATTTTATGCGTTGCTTTTGTAACGTTTTTGTCTTGGGTAGATTATTAGCAAGTTTATGAAAGAATCTGGACTAAATTGTCGTTCATGAAACGAAGAAGTAACTTCGGGGAGGAAAACTCGATTTTCCAAATCTTCCAATCTGTAGAATCATGTGAGCTAGACGTTTCTAATACAGCGTTTTAGCTTGTGAGGCTGGTCTTAGCTTCGTCTCTTATACAAGTGAAAAATAATGAAGCGATCAAGCTCTGCTTTGACGCGAATTAAGCGAACGATTAGGGGAAGAAAGGGGGTTCCTATCACGTGTAGCCTTCTGACACCAGAGCCTGTATCCACTCAACTGCCAGTTCGACAAACTATTCCTCACTATTTCTCTCATCCTTCCGTCACACTGCAGGAACAGCTACTTTGCCACGCCATCAGTTATAATTGGTGCACGTGACGGGCCTTGGCGGCGCAGCAATCTTTCAGCTGGCCATTTTCTTTTAAACACTCTTCTGCACACCACACGCGATAAAACAAGAGATCTATCGCAATCAATGAGGTGTCCCCCTGTGTGATATGGCCGAAACTTTCGGAATTGTGACAGGAGTCCTCGGGCTTCTGCCTCTCTGCCGTGGTGAGTCCATGTCATATGACACGCCGCCTGAAAGGGTGCCTCACTAACGAAGACGAGCAGATGGCTTCGCAATGATCAAAGATGTATTCGATGTCCCTAAAACCCTTGGTCTGGCAGTAGGACGACTCGAACTACAACTAGATGTCCGTGTCTCCTATTTCCCCTTGAATATATCCTCACGTGACTTTTAGAGATTCGACGAGTGGCGCGAGATCTGGCGGAACGATGAAGGCGAGAAGGATTTGAAGTTTGAAGCATATGCTAAGAGCAATCCCGCTGCTGCAAGGAGAGTGATGCGCCAGTTGGCCTTGCTTTCGCAGGCGTTGTTTGACGCGAGAGCTTTGGAGGAGCAATATGGCATCAAGCCGGATCGATCGAATCGTGTATGGATTGCTCAAGTATGAAACCTGCAGCCGCATACTTACTAGGATTAGGACGCGAAAGACCTCTCTCAATTTAGGCTCAAAAACGGACAAGATCTGACCATCGAAAGCCAAAACTCGTTCCTGGAACGATGTAGGATCAACATGTCCTTTATCAAGAAATGCAAATTCGTCTTTAGAAAAAAGGACGCGGCGTGGAAGATTCTCATCGATCTGTTGAAAGAGTACAATGAGAACCTTGCTAGCTATGGACCCAAATTCGACCTGGCGAAGATGCTTAAGGGCGAGTTTGAGATTTTGAGGAAGCTGCATCTGGAGGATTTAAAGCGCTTGGAAGAAGCGTCGGCCTACGAGGCTAAGCATTCAGCTCCCGATAACAGCAATGCAGCACGGTATCGTGACCTCTCTCTCGCGGCGCAGTTCAGCTCGGTCGTCAAGTACGAAAGACCGCACGCGGCATTCAAATTTTCAATGCGCGATTTCAGACTCGATCCAGCATATATTCTCTCATCCTCCGGGTCGTCATCAATGGCATTACTGTTTGATTACCCGGTGCGGAAGGAACATCGAGTTGTACTTATAGAGTGGGTTGATGACCTTGATCAAGACCAGGAACGGGATACTAGAATCAAGACTCTCATGCTTGCAACCCCGAAGCCGGGGGAATTGTTGCTCCCGACTTGCTACGGCATGGTCGAAGATCCTTTCACTAGGCGGTTCGGTTTGGTTCTCGCACCTCCGGCACATATCCGTTCTAATTTGCCCCCGATATTGCCGGCTGGAGCAATATCACAAAAGCGAATGCCGGTATCGTTGAAGGAGTTGTTGGACAAACGACATTCTTCCTCTGTGCATACACTGGAACTTGGAATTCGATTTAAACTTGCACAGAAACTGGTGGACGCTGTTCATATGAGTAAGGATAACTGGTCCTTTGATTCTACCTTGCCCCCTGCTGCCATATTTTGTCTCATGTCTTCCAACTCCTATAAATTTCATAAATTGGAAACATAGGCTCCCTCTACTCCCGAAACCCTCTTGGATAGGAAATAACTGACTCCTTTTTTATCTAGTGCACTGCGTCGGATGGGTCCATAAGTAGATTCCACTTGAAAAATCCTCATGTCCAATATTGACGCAATCCAGAAACATTCGCTCCAACTCGATTCTTTTCTTCCCCGCGCCCAACAAACCCTCAAGCGGACCTCCCGGCCCCGCCTCAGGCTACCCCCAGCCACTCGGCTTCGACGAACCCCTCTTCGTCGGCCTGGGAAGCGCTCGCGTAGACGACGAGATCCAAGATCCAGGCGACCATTACCCACCACCCGTCTCCAGTTTCGGCGGCATGGTAGTGTACGACGAGCGCTCAAAGACCAAGCGCCCCAAGGACATCAATCTCGACTACTACCAACACCCAGACAAGCGCTGGGATCCCTCACTACGGTACGCGCGGTCACACGATATATACAGTCTGGGCTGCGTGCTCTTGGAGATCGGGCTGTGGAAGCCGCTGGATAAGCTGGTGGACATTAATGATGAGGAGTTTGAGAGGACGAAGAGGAATTTCCAGGGCCTGACTATGAGGTTGGATGGGTGAGTCGCTTCAGGACTTGGATTCTCGATATGGGCTCAGACTGATGCTGCGTTTAGTATGACGGGATCTATTTACGGCAATGTCGTAAGAAAGTGCCTGGCAATCAGTACGCGCGAGCGCACCGAATCCGAATCCAGAGAGCTGTCCAATTTCTGCTCTGAAATTGCCGCTAGCTTGAACACGTGCCATGCTTGAGAGTTTTTATGCTTTATTTGGGGCTGCGAACGGGTGTACGAAAAAGATAGGAAGGGTCAAAACCGGCATCAGAAAGGAGGTGGATGGCTGAACTTAAGAAGCAGACCGAGGAGGAGAGGATATGATGCAAGTCGTAAATGTGCTAGAAGGATCGCGCGTGACAGCAGGGTGAGTCGGAAAGAGGAATGCTGGAATTCAGGCAGGAGGAGAAATTCACTTCTGGTGGGGTTACAAACCATATATTGAATATGTAATCGAATAGTCAGACTCGCATTTGCGTGGCACAACAAGTCAAGTTAGGAACACCAAAAAGTGAATTCCACAGCAAAAAGTGCAGAGCTTAAAATAGGTAGGGGGTTACAGTAGTAAAGCAAGCGATGAATTCACTTTTATTGCCGCTCCATAACAGCATTTGAACGGTTCTATCTATAATTAAAAGAATATCAAGGAAATCCATAATATATTAGGTGGAAGGTATGATTCTTTAACCTTCTTATCATTTAAGAGTACCAGAAACTACAATGACTTCATTGAAAGAAGCTCATCTGAATTATACTACGAGTATGGGTCGTTTAGTACGAATAACCCCTGAATTTTAGCGAGGGGAAGTTACCGCATAGCTGTGAAAATCTTCTAGGTTAATAAGAAGTATAGGTTTTTACGTTATCCTCCTCTCTTTCTGATTAATCTTTCCCTTTATTTTAATATAGCAACGGCTGGTTCCGCAAAACTAAACGTTAATACTGAGTCTCGCACCTTCCTCAGTCCAAATGACAATCATGCTACTGCAGTGCTATACCATTAATTAAATGAAACTTATTTCTTCAGTCCAGGTCACAATTCTTTAATGCACTCAAGTGAATTGCCAGTCCAGATCTGAATTTTCTAGTGCATTCAGGTGAGTATATTAACTTCTAACCTTTCGACAATTTTGAAAACTATATACACACAATTACAGTCCATAATGGACCCCACCACCACCACCACCACCATGACCTCCACCATGACCTCCACCTCCACCTCCAACATTACAAATGGCATGATTCTATTCTTTCAATTCCATTCTATCCCTTGTCACCATTGTCACCCCTACCACCATTGACAGCATTACCATACAACCGACTTACTAACATGACAGCAGTTGGACTTTTGAAAAAGTCACCGAACTTCACCACCACCGCCACCGCCACCACCACCGCCACCCTCACAGCAGCCATCGACAACCCAGCAACAGTCGTCGTTACGGCTCCACCACCACCACCCCCCGCGACCAGCCTTTCCGCAACCAAAATGGCGCTAGTCTTGTCCGGCATCCTGGTTGTTGTTATATTCGCGGCGTACATGAGGCACTGCTACCTGAAGGCAAAGAGGCGGCGCTCCCAGAAAGATGTGAGGGAGATCGAGATGGCGGAGCAAGCCGTGCGGGCCGTTCATGCCTTGCAGGTTATTTCGGTCACGAACACCTGGGATTCGGTCCTCTAGATGTCTTCAGAAGTGATGGATCGGAGGATAGGTTGGAGTTATTGAAGAGATGGAGGATAGGTGGGGTAATTGAAGAGAGGGTATATTACATACCGTATGTTTGTTGGCTTGTGTGATTTGTTATTGTGGGGTGGAGTGCTTTGTTTGTGTCGGCCATGGCGCAAGGATCGCAATTACCTGTAGGGGTTTTTAATTTATTATTTTCCTCTGCATGCTATTCGGTTTTGACACTTGTAGTGAACAGCTTGTTCGATGTCGTTAGACTTGAGGTGAGCTGCGTAAGTCGACGCAATTAATGTCTTGACAGCACTCGACGTATTGACCACACGATAATCAGTCAAGTGCTGTCAAAAAGTCCTTCACCAAAGGCAGTATTCGTAGAATCGGCACTTAATCAAGCAGCAGAAAGACCAACTGTACGTCTCATCATAGTTCTGAGTCCCATCTCTAACGTAATACCCCCTCCCAAAACCCACAGCATCCACCCAAACTGTCTGTCAACCATAAAATCCCTCAAACAAGTAGCATACGCCCTGTTATACGCACCACTCCCATCACTTCCATCATATCCCCACTCACTACCATCAACGGCGCTCTATTCTCCCCGACCCCATCTCCGTCGTTGCGATGTCATCAGTCCCCAAACCATCCAAAACCATCTCATAAACAGCACAAGAGTCCGAAAGACTCATCATACTCACGCATCTCAAATCCGAATTCGTCAGACCATTCATAATCAGCGGCGTCGAAAGAGAACGATGGGTCCTGGGCAGCAGATCCGACTGCAGGCTCGATGTTGAAATCGGAGTCGAGGCCTGAGAAGTAGATCAGCACGTCGGGGTTGATGGCATGGATGGTAGAAGCTGATTTTGTCATGTGTGTTTCCACGTGCGACAGGTGGAGGGTTCGGTGGTTGGGGCTCCTGTTGTTGGGAGGGGAGCTTGTTGCGGAGACCGATGCTGGCGAATGATGGCCAGTTTGCTTTTCCCTGTGTTTGAAATGTGTAAGTAGAGGTGATAGACAAGCTGGCTGGGTGCTTCTCACGTATTTGGCCATATACAAAAGACCTCGCACTCATTTTATGGTGTTGAAATATGTGTCGCCAAACCAGGAATTCCCGTCGCTCAAGCTGCAACACCACATTGCTTTTGAGACACGATATTGTAGTGCGAGTATATGTTTTGAGCAGCTAATCCAGCAGCTATTGCATCGATGACCTAGTAAACCGATCAGAAACACTATAATTTCCATCTTCAGGGATAAAGAAGATACCTGCAGACGAGTAGTATTCCCCGTAAAAGCAAGATTATTGCTTAAGATGTTTCCCAGCACAACCGTCCCATTCTATTTTCCCAAAGCTCACGTTAACGTATCACTGAGAGTAACATCTCCCCCGTTATCCAGAATATCATCAACCGTTTCAATCGCAAAAGTGAGCCGAACAGCGTTAAAGCCCGTTTCTGATAGCTTTGACACAATATTCTGTATAGACTGAAGTCCTAGACCTTCTGGGATCATAGTCTCTCCCGCCCCGGGCTAATTGATACCAACGATTTGCACATGGTTGCTGTTGGCATCTATAATCCCACGATCGTCTTGTGACGAAGATAGCGGATGGAGGGCGCGGCTTGCTGCGAGTAGTGGTGGGGAAGAAAGAATTATAAGAGCGGGTATAACGGCCTTAACAAGTTTTGCGAGATGCATCGTTTTGATATTTGGAAATTCAAAGGCTATTCTGTATGATTTGAACGCCTGAAGACTGAACTTAATACATTTTAAAGGTCTTTCGGTTGAAGTGACTTTGGAAAAGTAGATACATAGTACCATTTGCCGAGAAGGATTGCATTCAAGCCTGCTATTGCTAATCGATGAAGTTCTTGCCAGGTGCAACATGCCTATTTTATCAAGTTTATACGAGGTACGACAAACGAGATACACAAGCTTGTCTGATCACTAGGAATCATCACTATGAGTACTAATTACTTACAAAATAATACTTGAAGCATGTTTCAACTGCCTTGTTGTTTTTCTTCTGTGACAGTTTAGAGATCTTCAAGGTATTCCAAGTCATATCCCGTCAACAAGGAATTGCTATCATTTGGCAATTATGGCTTTCTAAATTCTATTAACAACGATGTTTGAAATATTTCTCTAGTATTATACTTATGCAACAGCTCGGAGCAGATTCACCTAACCAGCATTGAAAAACAAGCATACGATGTTGATTCTATCAGAGTAAAATCGTTCCACCGGGCCCACATCTATAAATCCAAACAGATTTCAGTATATAAGCAATAAACACACAAAATGAACCGCGATTGTATTACAAACAGTCACTGCTAACGTTTCTCAAAAGTAGGCGGTCTATGGAAACAGCCCTGACCCCATGTTTGCTACCTATGACTAGCAAGTGTTTGAAACGTGAAAACCGGCTTTAGACATCCCACCAAACAAATCTACAAACCTATCCTCCTTGATCGGAAGCCAATTGCCTTGTTTCCAATTTGTGAAAGGGGTATAATGATCATCTGCTTTTACCTACTTAACAGCTCTAAATCCAAACTTTCCAACTTACCATGCTACCTCTGATCCGCATTCCGTATTCGAAACTTCTTTCCCTTTAATTCTTTGGATGAGCGCCAACCATGGCATCCCATTCCACTTGGTCAAAAACGAAAGTCTCCTTCGGATTCCCCTCGAGCCGTACCCCCGCCGGGACATTCCGCAAAACAGACATAAGCAGTACTGGGTCCTACGTCGACGATAAAACGCACAAGGTCATCAGAGTCGAATATGGTGGGAACCATTCGTATATGGAGATATCGTTTAGCGCACTGTTCGAATTCCCGATGATGGTAAAGTCCACGACATGCCCCCGGACTGTGGCCGCTTTCCATTGTATCCGGTCAAGGAACACAAAAGCAAACTGCCGTTGGAGATTGTGAAAAGGAAGGGATGCTTCCTTCCTATCTACGGTATGATTCTTGTTCTGCACCTGCAGCTATTCAATGTTGTAACTCGCTGATCTTTGTTAGACGAGGAGGCGTTGTGGATTAACTTTGTAGCTACTCGACCATTTGCTGTCAAAATCTACACCGGGGACATTAATGCGATCTCAGGAGAGACAAAGGAGAATGAAAGGAAGGGGGAAGCTGTGTTGAAAAGGAGAAAGTCTGCATTGAAGAACGGCAGGTCATTACAAGACTACGTGGTTGCGGGGTCTCAGAAATGGCTTGACGGTGTGTACAACCAGAAAGGCGAAGTGAGCCAGTTCGTTGCAACTCCCAAGGGATCGGGATACTGTAAGTCAAATCCCCCGACAAAAAGGTCATCTTTTATACAAGCTCTGTCAAGAAGCCAAAAAAGAAACATGTTCCGTCATATGTGGATCTAGACAGCTCCTAGGCTCTTTAAGTACCCATTCCAATTCTTGTCTACAACACCGACTTCATTATGCAGCGGTGAGTAGTCAGGTGAAAGGATGTGAGGGCGTTGCTAGCCTTCAGTTCGAGATCGTTCCTCACGAGACAAAGTTGATTAGCGTGAATGTAACTGGCGACGACCTCGAACACGCGTCGTATAAACTTGATGTCTACTCAAAATTAGGAAACTTCCTAGCTAAGATTAGCAAGGAACTTTTCCCAGACTATTACGCTAAAAGGGGCTGCTGCAGATGCTTATTCGATGGCAGCCGGGTTACAGACGGTATGAAGCTTTAGTACCCCCTCCTCTGGTTTTCAATGGACTAAAGCAAAAAGATGATACGCCATACACTCTCGAGATGGACGATGTAAGCCGCGACCTTGTGTTATTAAGTACAATTAATACTGATCTATGACTATCCAGGGAGACGAGACCCCTCGGTGCTCGCAAGCTCGCACCTAGGGCCTCGGGCTGCGCCTATAAAGCAGTTTAATGCTGCTTACTTATCTATAGTCATATA
>QGMF01000838.1:0-15741 GCA_007821475.1 Lachnellula arida
GGGAGCGCTAATAAGGTTAAGGCTAAGGTCTTAGTTTAAATAGGAAGGGGGATAAGAGAGGGGGTGCCTAAGGCAGGCCCCTTTAAGGGAGTCTTAGTAGTAGAAGCATAAGGCATTATATTTAAAATTAAGTATATAATAAGTGTCTAAATATAATTAAATTAATATAATAGTTACTAAATGCTTAAGGGATAACCTTTAAATATAAGGCGTGCTTATATATATTATTTGTTACTTGTTTATAGTATAATCCTTTATACCCTAGCATTCTAACCGTTTGCGGCGGGCCATATTCTAGTGCCGCATTTATAAACCTAACCATTTTTTCTTGCCTTTAGAACTGGATATTCACCCCGGCACCGAGAAGGCCGCCATTCTTACAATAGAACCATCCTGTGTCCCAAGACATAGCCTAGGAGCCACAAGCAGAGGACGATCTCTATTGTTTATGGCCAAGTTTCAAAAGTTCAAAAAGTATTTGAAAATCCATTTTTAGAACTGTTATTCAGGTCTGGTGGGTATTGAGGCTCCACCTTGTTGGCTTTGCTTCCCACTTCCATCAACCTCAAGCTTGAGCGAGAATGACAAATAGCTATGCACTTTTAATAGATTCGGACTGTCTCAAAGCAGGTACTCTGAGTAGCTGAATGCACCAAAGAGAAGTATTGAGGTTACATTAGATTCAACTGGACGTTTTATGCAAAAGAAAAAGTTCTTCATGCAGAGACTTTCTCGTTCTGCTATGATAAGCAATGTGTCTGTACTATAATATTTTTGGTGGTCTTACTCAGCGAGCTTTCCAAAAGTTCTTCTGGAAGAATTCCCTTTTAGGAAGCGACGCCCGCTGCTGCAGGAACGTTTCTATTTCAAGAAACAAAATTTTTGTGCCCGAGAAACAAAAAAAAAGGCGCAGACGTTGAAGCCACGACCTAAAGCACAACGCAATGCAGAACTGTTGTAGATTTCCAATACTAGCTTTTCTCTCTCTAAGTAAAGCTTGCTTTGGGAATGTTTGGGGGCAATATGTAAAGACCACGAGAACTACCGTACGAAGTACCGTCGTAACTGTTGGCGATTTCAGGAGGATTGCAATCCTTGACCTCGAGCGTCACATTCGAGTGCCGAACCAAAGTTATGACTGGACGACGATGCTTCAAGCCGAGTCGTAATACGTTTGCTAACCGCCGGGTATCCAACAATGTCTGCATCGAGATTCTGAATGTTCGGATGAAGTGGTGTGGCATCGCTGGCAACTCTGCAGCATGCAGGTGAGCATCCCTCACCACAAGGTCAGCTATTCCAAAACACGACAGTACGATCAACCAAAAAACAGGAAAACATTTTGATGCAGACTCGTTACAACCAAAGTCTTCAATAATACGAACGAAAAATAGTAATTAAGGTACCTCAGGATAGTACACAACGTTCCTGCGGTGCATTTCAGAAATATATCGTCAAATACCAATGACCTAACAATTCGTACCCCCATGCTGCACGTAAGCAGCATATCCTCAAACTGGAGAGAAATGGGCGTCATCTTTCTGAAACTCTATTGATGCCGATCTTTTGAAACCCTATTGTGGTACTTCAGTTCATGAATGGCGGGTTCGTGGTGATGCCGATAAAGGGGGACCGTCATAGGAGACTATTTTATAACCTCCTGGATCGTATCTTCGACCAGTCCCATGATTGGGCCGGTGTAACAATGGATCTGACTTCAGATGTTTTGTTTCCAACAGCCGGAATGAGAGGAAGGAGAGGATACTCAAAAGGGAGTGATTGCGGGATCCCCACGAGAACTTAACTTAATTGTTCGGATGGGGCCACAGGATCAAAGTCTAAATCCGCCTTCCTCTATCTCTATCTTTCCTCATCCTGATGTTTCGATCCCGGATCTGGTACAGTATGGACACAAGCAGAAGATCATTCCACCAATACTGCAGTCAGGACTTAAAACACCCTCACTGTGGGATGGTCCCTCGACGCCTCGTGGACCTGCTGTACAGTACTCGAGTACTGTAAATCTACCCCATACCTGGGTTTCAGGTCGACGAGACAGGAAGGGGCCAAGGCCAAGGCTGATGCACGGTCTTTAGAGGGACGGTGCGGAGCGTTCCCGCAAACGTCTGATACTTACTCCGTACGGTACAGATTTTCGGATCTTCGCTTTCGCTTCTTCTCCTGCTTGACACAACAGAATATGCATGCATCTGCATTCCTATATCTTACGTGCGCCTCAATACGGACATAGACGAATATTATTAATATACCCAAAGTACAGAATAGGATCCTTTGGAGGATAAATCTCCATATTCCAGGCGACCGGAATGTTCTGATTCTAAATTTGGAAGGAAATACATTGCTATTACTGGGCTCCTCCGCCTCAATACCCCCAGCACACGTTGGCCAGTAACATGCCTTCACTGTATGCTCGAGCAGGGATGAAACGCGTGGTAGTCCAGGATTACTGACAGGGGAATTCTGGAGAACGGGCCGTCTTTGGATGCATTGCAGGCTTGCTGTACAAGGGTGCTGTTCCCAGTGCCCTCCCTCCTCTGATGATTTCTGTCTTACTGTACTCCGTACCGTACTCCCAAAAGAATGCCCGGATTAGATGCCATCCGCTTGCGCAGTTGCGTTTGCCGCCGTACTACTGAAGCCAATCATACGAAGTTGCTCAATGCAAACTGCGCGTTTATTTACGTTGGCGCGCAGTTTGCCTACTCGTGCTCACTACCTTACCCATGGCAATGACGATGGTAGCCGCGGGTATCACAGATGCCTCTTGGCTATTCTGAAAAGGGACAAGGAGAGATTCTCCGTACTGGAACCAGGCCAGGGCCCGAGCGAGATCAGAATGGGTGGCTGCCAACTTAGCGCTTCCATGCCACGAGAGCTTTTCCCGGGGAGCCATCGGCCCCGGGCACTTTGTGCCGCACTGTTCTTTCTGCAGCAGTTGGTGTTCGTACCTCCGTATGTTACGATGGCTCTCCCTCTCCTTGCACTTCTCTATTTCTGTCCCTGTCGATCTGCTCTAGGCACTTGGTCCTTTGACTAGATAACCGAGTCTGTCGCCAAGTGGCATTCACATGCACACGCACGCGATTGCCCCTGAAAGCATTCGCGGACTGCCGAGCACTGATCATGATGGTGGATTGTCATGATCATGAAGGGTGTGAGGGGAACTCCCAGCTCCACCACCTCGTAGCTCTCACGCTTCAACTGGCCAGAGCGCTTAATTAGGGGGCTATTTCTGGATTGTCCCGCCAGCCCCGCTGCTGCAGTCTAAAACCTATTCGGGACTTATTGACAGGCTTGTACGGCTTGCTGGGTTCCCTTGCAAGGATGGTGAGAACTAACTTTATCAATCCGCTTACTTGACATGGGTGGCTTGTAGCCTCTCCCAAATCCAAACCTCCTTCCTTCTCTCTCCACCACTTTTCTCTTGTACACTACTGTACACATAATCGGAAAACTCAGCAATGCCCCACGATACGTTCTATCTTTGTTATGCATCTACTGCGCAAACGTCTAAGAATACTGGAAGTACCAAGTAAACGTCTTTCCATACTTTTTTAGGCCTTACCCCAGACGGAATTCTTACCAGACTTGTCTTGTCTATACCAAATCGACCTGCGCTGAGATTTGGCCCCTAATCCGGATCAGATCTATCCCAGCAGGCTGTGCAAGCAAGGCTGTAAGGGTCCACCAGTCTTTGTTTCCAATTCAGTTCAACATCATGTCGAGCCTCAAAGATATCATGGATGTGGATGTGGAGCCTCTTGAGTCCCAAGCCTATAGAAGGTCAAGGGAAGCCGCACTACAAAAAGCCTCACTTCCTTCCATTGCCCCATCCTCCACGACTCCTTCGCCGTCCATCGAAGACGACGACGACAACAGTAACAACAACAAAGGGAAGGCACCTATTAAGCGGCGCAGGTCCAATCGAGTCTCGAAGACGACGACCCCTCCAGCAGCTTCACGCTCTAACATACCACGCCGGCGTAGTAGCGCCACTGGGGAGGCAATGGATTTCACTCCGGGATATCAGACCTCAGGGTCGAACCAAGCAAGCGCGTCGGGCACACCTCTACAGGGCTCGAGAGTTCCAGATTCGGGTGCAGAAATTCCTGTCAAGTACACGCCTGTAACGGGCCGTATTAGCAGAGCAAAGAAAGGAGTTCCTGTTCATACCTGTGAGATCTGTGCAAAGACGTTCACAAGGGCCGAGCACTTGAGGTGAGATAACCATGATTGGCATTTTACAATGGGCTATTTCTAACGATCGTTGAACAGGCGCCATCAATTAAGCCACCAGAAGCCTGCATATGCGTGTACTTTCAAAGATTGCGAGAGGGCTTTCCACAGACCTGATTTATTGGCGAGACACATGCATCGACAGTAGGCAGTCTGGAGGAGTTCTTGGTGGAAGTGACTGACATTATAGTAGTGAAACGCAAGGAGAAGGACCATACAAAGATGGAGATCGAAGCAGAGCATCTTCAAGTGCATCGGAGAGTCAAACCCCATCTTTAAAAGTGGAAGCTCCAGCACAAGGCAGCCTTCTTTTGAACCAAATCTCGCCTGCAGATTCTTCAACTCCTAGAACTTCTGCAAGTGGAGATAGTACCATGACTAGCGCAAGCTTTGAAACAGGCGTTCCCAACTTTCAACCTGTAAATACTTATTCCCCTGGATCGTCAGCGGCGCCATCTAACAAAAGATCGGCAAGCCAGGCTCAGCTTCATGAATCCGATTCATACGCGGCGACATCTCCATCTACTAGGCGATCGGTAGGTTTCGAGCAGATGAATCCTGGAAGCTTCTCTGGGACCATTACGGATCTGCCAAATCAAAATAACTTCTCTCGGTCAGCCCCGTCCGCGTTTGAAGAGCTGGGTTTTGACTCAGGAGACGGCCAGTCCTTCAACTATACCCCACCAGCCCCACATTTGCCGCTTCTAAGTATTCCAGAAGAAAGCTATATCCCCAGCCTTTCCTACACCCAGGAAAATTCTCCATGGTGCTCATCCGCATCTGACAGCTCTTTCTCTAATCATTCCGATGGACCTCGAAACGGCCGCCAATGGCGAGGACAATCTCCTTCGGTCGCTGACTGGCCAGTATCAGCCGGACCAACTCAGTGGTCTCCTCACGGAATCCCTCCTGCGCCGCAAGATATTCGAAGCCCCCCGTTTGATCCTTCAATTCTTGACCAATATGAAACATCTTATAATACTTCTCCACGAATGACGCCACCAAGTCGGAATCAACTCTTGGGTGTGCCTAGTTCATATGGAGGGTATACGTACATGGAATCAGTGGGTACTCCAGCCCTCTCGACGTATAATAAACCAATCGCTCAACTTTCTTCAGCGTCCCCTTCTCGAGTATCCAGCGCCGGATTGGCAAGCATTAATACGCCAAGAGCGAAGACAAAACTAGGAAGAATAAATGCAAACAGTACGATAATGACTAGTTATCAAGCACAACCGCACCTCGACACCTACCTAATAAGCTATTGGCAACATTTCCACAGTCTTTTCCCAATCGTTCACCGCCCCACTTTTATCTCTAATGAAGACAACCACCTTCTTACCTCCGCAATGGCAGCCATTGGTAGCCAGTATCAAAATACCCCCGAAGCACGAACAGCAGGATCTGAATTGAACGAACTTTGCAGAAAATCCTTTGATTTAGTAAGTCTACATGTAAACCCCTCCCATGAGCAGAAAACAAATGAGATGGGAAGAATACATTTCAAGTATAATATATATTAGGATAGGACACCACATTGACCAGCACCACAGTGTCCGACATGGAATCTCAAGACGATGCAAGCGATATTCCTTACTGAGATCTTCACCCTGTTCCGAGGACGAAAACCCATAGTCCGATTGTCAAAACCTTTCGAGGCGCTTTACAGAAGGGTAACTTGAGCCCCTCATCTTCCTAAGAAATGAATCGATCATTCTAGAGACCAATATTAACATGTCACAGTTACTTGAAAGCTCTGGCCAAGACTATATTCCAACACCTTGTACCAGCCCAGGCAATGCTCCATCGGTCGAGTCTCTGCTCGACCGATTTGTGACGCAACCCAATAACCAAGTCCATCAGAGCCAGGATGTCCAGAGCGAGTGGCTTCAGTGGGTCGACAATGAAGCCCGCCAACGTCTTCTCGGTGCATGTTTCATATTCGATTTACACCAGTCAATCTACCACCAGCAGCCTCGTTCAAAAGCATCCCGTATCAATCCTGGTCACTTCTACCAGCCTTGCTTGGAAAGCCTCTGGAATGCCGGCACCTCATCCGAATGGCAAGCTCAGCAATCCCAGTCAAACCATGCACCCCAGCAGCTTCAGTTCATCGAGCACGACCTGACCGCTCAGAGCAACTTCGGTGGAACTCCCTACTCTGAATGCCTTTCTGTATCTTTCTTTGCAAATCGACTGCCAACCCGAGAAGACTCTATCTACCTGACTGACCGCCAACTCTATCACCCCGGCGTCGCAAGCCTCGAGACACTCTTCCCCACGTCGCCACTTGCTCTAACCTACCTCGCTCTCAACCATACACCTCTACATGACCTGCTTGCCATCGCAGGCGACACATGGATCTTCGGCAAGAAAATCACGCCTCCGTCCGCCTTCACCGACGCCTCGCAGCGTCTGAAAATATGGTCCTCGTCCATTGCCGCCGCGCAAGCAACTCAGCACGCCTGCCGCGTCCTATCGCTTACTCTCAACTGCCAACCTAGCTGCATCACCGATTACTGGAGCGTCTACGTCTCCGTGCTAATCTGCTGGGCCTTCGGCCACCGCTTCCAGACCTCCATCTCCGCAGGCGGCAGCGGCACTCTCTCGCGGAACAACTCGTCCAGCGCTCTCAGTTCCATGGATGACGACGGAGCTCAAGTCCAGTCCGCAGATGATGTGCGACTGAAAGCGCTTACATATATCGAAGGCATGCTCGCGCTCAGCGTCGAGGACCTATTGGTCAACCATACAGCCAGTCTCAAAGGCGACACCTCGGGCGTCATCGTGGCCGTGAGGCAACGCTTGGAACTCGAGAGTGTGGGCGGCACGTGCAGTTTGCTTGTTGACTGCATTGGTGTCTTGTCCAAGATCTCGAAGAGCGGAAAGGGGAAGTGGTTTTGATTGACCTCCGTTCGGTTCTATTCGGTTCGCTTCACTTCACTTATTTCTACCTCTATACCCCATCCGCCTTCATGTCTTTTCTTTACACTTCATACCCCCGTTTCCGTTTCCCTCTCCTTGGTCTTCTTATCACGGGCTCTCTCTTGCATGCATTTCTGGACAGGGCATCTGCATTATCCTGGTGTTCTTTCCCTTCCTTCTTCCCTTCCCTTCTTTCCTTAAAACTCTGTTTGATCACGAGGCTAGCGGGCACATTAGACGGATTTCATGTTTGATGATGGATGGGAAGAAAAACAAAATGACGATCAGAAACGACACGAGAAACGACTCATCTAATGTTGGAATTTTCCTATTTCATCCTTCTCCTTTTTTCCTTTTTCCTTATATACATCTATCTCATAACCACCTACCTAGTGCTCTTTCTTTCCTTCCTTCATCGTGCTATTTACCATCTACCTACCTACCTATTGTACCATCACCATCACCATCACCACCACCTCCCCCTTCTCATTACTGACGGACGGCGTCTAATTAATTTAATTTTGTGTTTTTTGTTTTTTGAATGCATGCATGAATGATGAGCGAGCGAGCAAGCGAGTTAATGAATGGATGGGCGTAATAGTGGCGATGATACCCTTGCATTTGCATATATCTATGTATAGTATATATGCATGTTAGATCTCTACAGAGAGGTAGAGCACAGCACGTACGTAGCATTATACCCTAATGTCAAATTTTGGTCATTGTACAATCAAGCAAAAAATAACCATCACATTATGAAAATGCAGTTCATCGAGTCGTGAATTAGAGTGCGCAGTGAAATGATTCGTTCATAGACTAAATTGAAAATGTAATAGTGGGCTTAAACAGCACGCTAAGGGGCCAAAATAAAAAGCCCCCAAAAATGCAAAACATGCCCAAAAGAAATGCAAAAAAACTGCCCATTAGTATCACGCACTCTATCATCATAGCCCGCGAACGGAACATTTCATTTATGGCATTTCGGTAAATCTCTTAACTACTTATATAGCAGGGCCGTACAATGCAATCATATCCATGTACCATGAAACGATAGAGCATTAACATTTCTATTAGAGGGCAGAAAAAAACCCAAGTCATCAGAAATAGTTTATTTGTTGACATTAAAACGCTTATTTTGATATATAAATACTAAATGCCGAGGTTTTCCCCAGAACTTAGAAGGGTCTAAAGCGGCCCCTCAGCGTGCTGTTTAAGCCCACTATTAGTGGCTTATAATTGATTCGTAGACTATTTCGCCGGATTTCAAGTGAAAATGTAGTTCATCCATTGGTAGACTGACTACTCGGCACTCTTTATCTACATTTTCCAAAAACAACTCTTCGTCTCTGCATCCATCCATCCATCCATCCGCCCGTCCCTCCCTTCATCAACAAACGTAATATAAGTCGGAGCAAACTATGACTGACCCACCCATGCACGCAAAAGCAAGAAAAAGAATTGGTATTGATTGAAAGAGAAACATCGAGAAACCGCAAACAAGAAGAGCCATCATTGTCTCCCGCATCCCCTCCACATTATGTCGAGATAGGGATCAAGCAACACTGCTACTACCTATCGTACACCTCGAAAGCTGAAAGCTGGGCCTGGGTACCCAATATTACTGCATGTGCCCCCCCGTCTACGTCCTCCACTTCGATACGATCCTCTTAGTCTTTGCTATGAAGCTTGGCCTTGAGCTTTCCAAAGATGCTGGTCCGCTTCTTCTTCTTGTCTGTGGCGGTAGAGCTGGCGGGACTCTCGGGGGCCTTGGTGCTAGACTGGGCGGGGGTCGCAGGTGTGCTCTTCTTCTCAGTAGTCGCGGAACCTACACCGGTGGTGACAGTGGGTGCAGTTTGAGTTTCAGTATGGGAACCAGGAACTGTTCCAGGAGAGATATCACGTGATTCAGGCTGCTTGCCAGCCACAGCCTCCGCTTTCAGGCTGCTGCTTGTAGGTGCAGACTCGCCAGTTGCAGTTGCCGGCTTGACTTCAGAGAGCAGTTCCTTCTCCACGGCCTTCTTCTCCAAAACAGCTGTCTCGTTGCCAGCAGCTTCAGGGGCTTTTCCGGACTCGGCGATTGACTCCTTCACAACCTCTGGAGTGTCGATGGCAGTAGTTTTTGGACCAGAGCTTGAGCCGGCATTGATGGAGGCAATGGAGTTCTGGATAGACTCTGGTAACTTGCTTGTAACTGACTCTGGGAGCTGGCTTGCCGCCCCTGAAGCATAGGTAGCGGCAGTAGCACCAGCAGCAAGAGCGGCGCCTCCAACAGCAGCAGCAGCATCGCCTACAACGCCTTTCTCGGTTTTGTCGGTCCCCTGGCCACCAGTGCCCTCCGCAGTTGATGGGGCAGTTGGGACTTCCTTCAAAAGCTCCTTTTCAACCGCACTCTTCTCCTTGACCTCCTCCGGTACTGCGCTGGCCTCTGGAGTAACACCGGCCTCTGCCTGACTCTCCTTCACAACCCCAGGTACCTTTGTAGATTCAAGTGGGACGTTTGCGGCAAGGTTTGCGGTGGTGGTTTGAGGGCCAGACGATTGTATGGTTGGGCTGGCATCAAAAGTACCAGCTCCTGTAGCTCCGATTGGTAAGCTTGACTCTGGGATCAAGGCGCTGGAAATGGGAGGCAGATCGAGAACTCCGGTGCCATTTTGGTCCCGCTCAGCTTGAGGGGTGACAACCGGAGGTAGTACGGGAGCATGTCCCAAAGCACCACTGTTTTCGTACGACGCCTTGTCGGTACGGACGGCAGACGTAATCGTGTTGCCGGTCAATGAGTTTGGTTCTGGGATCTTCTCTCCCGGCGCGATTTTGACTGGATTGACAGCACCAGGGAAAGCTGGAAGAGGCGAAACACCAAAAGTCTGCTCAGACTCACCCTTCTCTTTGTCTGCGGCGACAAGCTCAGGATCATCGTGGACCCCGGAAGTGACAGTGTTTGTGGTGAAGTGGCTTGGGTGTGGGACTTTCTCGCCGGGTGCCAGCTGGATGGGGTTCACTGCACCGTCTGCGGCTGGGAGGGGGTTGACAGAGAATTCGGCCCTTTCTGTGGCTGCAGGAGTCTCGGGAAATGCGCCTGGTAGGTCTGACGATCCATTATGTTCAAGAGGAGCCTTCTCGAGAGGAACATCCTTTGCCAAATGGCTGGTTGTAGAGGTTGGTGCTACTCCAGACATAATGCCTGCTGTTTCGGGAGTGTGTTTGATGATGCGGTCTGTGGTGAGGACGTTGTTGAGGTTGCCTGAAGCGTCGTTTTCTTGAGGAGCCGTGTGGTCGGTGACCCAATTCCCATCCACAACAAACTGTAAGATAGAGTCAGATTAGCAAAGCGGTTCGTTCTAATGAATTTCTAGAATCAATTGCGCGCGACGGTGGTTCTGTGAAGATCAAGAGGGGTGGAGGTGGGAGGTGGGAGGTGGCCGTGACGGAGCTTATATGGCGGGGTTGGGAATAGGCGACAAGCTACTTGTACGCAGCGTGGTCCAAGCCCAAGCAAGATGCTTGACAGTCGCAAACCTGGGTGCCTGCCCACCGGGTGACCCTGCAAACTGGGTTTTTTTCGCACTTGGAGGCTTCACCGCTCCAATGGGTGGAAAGAAGAGGGGGCGGGCCTGGCTATGCGTCATACTCGTCTCGTACAGCGACAGTCCAAAAAGCTACTTGCTTCTCGGCGCGAAAGTGCGAGGATGACGCAAGTCTCGCCAAGCTTTCTCAGCATACGCATACCTGACTGAATCCTACAAGATATCATCTCTGCAAAGATACAGTGTGGATATTCGTAGCTAGCCAGCCACTTGACAGCCCATCCATCATAAGACAAGGTACCCAAGGGGAACTTGATATGTATACTCCTTGCCCAGCACCAATTGAGGGAGGAATTGTGTTTGTTGTGTTACGCACCTTGTAGTAGATCTTCTCGGCCGCGCTTGGAAGGGTCACATCCTTTTCGAAGACATCGCCCTTCTTGACCAGCTTCTCGGTTTTGGACCAGTCGTCAAAGGTACCCGTGACATAGACCTCAGATGCGGGATGCTTCCTGGGGGCGAAACATGTCAGCCAAGTTGGGTGACAAAGTCGTTCAATACCTGGCTTGGGATAGAATACGATCGAGCGAGCGCGAGACTAGATTCTGGTTGCATCAGACGCAGAAGAACCGTCGCAGAGTGCGACGGATCATCTCGTCTCATTCTCAAGCCCATGATCCAGAGTTAGGGTCCGTGAAAGAGACAGGTAACGTACCATTTGAAGACAAAGCTTCCCATATTTGCGGAGCGGTCGGCGATAATATTGTGCAGAGTTGATTAATTCGAAGGAGTTGTCGAGACAGGAATTATTGACGATACAATGATCGGAGCCACACAGATCAATATCAACAAGAGAAAGGGGGGGGGGGGAATTTGAGGAGGTTGGTTTTGGTGGCTCGTCCTTTCGATTCTGCAGGAGTCTTTGTTGAGCGGGCGGGAAAATTGGTAATGGTGCTGCCTTGGTGAAAGAGCTACAGTAGGAGCTATTGAAGAGCCTCACACTTGACAGACAAAGGCAGAGAGTTGATAAAGAAGAAACGCGACAGGATACGATGCGATGCGACGCAGATGTATTAGATGATGGGATTAGGGGTGTTGCGTTGGAGTTGCAATTGCGATGATGCAGATTGGAAATGGGGACCTGAACCCAAGAGTCTTGGGTAGGGAGTGGAGTGTGCCTGTGCCCTCGTGCTGGTGGAGCGGAGCCTCGACCGCCATTCAATCTTGTGGACGGGAGATAGCTTCAGGTACCCCCGAAGCTCTAACTTACAAGGCCCCAACTCTATTATTAATTATTAACCTTGCAACTACTCTGATGACTTTTTTTGAAGTAAATATTTAGGTTTGATTGAAGTATAGTATATGCCTTACAGTATCTACCTATATCTACCTACCTAGGCACAAGATGACGATCCCATACTCATACCTGTCAGACCACGCTTCCCAATGACGTTCTTGAAGAGGGGACGCTCGAGCTGAGCTATTCTGGCGATTTAAAAATATCATCAAGAACGCCTTCTAATTTCCGATTTCAAATCAGCAAATACAGTAATGAGCAGATAATGCAACATTAATACTGTATAAGTAGACCGAGGAATAGGAGTAAACTCTTCTAATACTATTAAGTCAAACATTTCTATAAGATACCTCGTTTAAGACATAGAATAGATACCTTTTTTTATAGAAATATCTATAGCAAAAAGGCAGCCTTCTGATATACATAGGACATAGTCATTAATCAATATTGCAATTAATCGTCCATTGAATGAACATGGACGATTACGTGAAAGTCGCTTCTCAGGAAAAGTATACGGGTATTCAGTAGAGCTACCGCAGTGATAGAACTTAGAAGAACTGTTGTGAACTGGTGGGGCTGCCCGAGTCAATTCAAGCAACACTGACTCCGGCCCAGCCATAGAGGAAAACAAAATGATGATCTCCAGCCGATGTTCCAGTCTTTGTTGAAGAAGTATATTTCTGTTACAGCTTTGGCATGTATTACCCCGCCCCCCATTTCCTCCCCTCCTCTCCTCCCCTCCTCCTCTCCTGTCTTTTCCAACTTTGAACATTCGTGCAAACCTACTCCGTACTCATCAGGCTATCTTATACTCGATATCGATAATTGAACGCTTAGGATCAACAGCCAAGCCTTTGATAACAGGTGAGTTATCACGATCTCCCTCTGTCGCCATCCTATGCTGCGCTGCGTCCACCAAGCGGTTGATTCTTCAAAGCTTATCACTGTACATACCTGGCCTGGGTATACATACCTACCGGTACATACCTACCTAGGTACATATGCAACAAGACAGAGGGATGCAAGGTATGTACAGTACCGTGGACGTGGATCACAACTCAAACTGGAACTCAAACTCAAACTCAAAGCACTTTGCCATACTCTCTGGTGCTCTCGTCTGACATCTGGCATGCACCCTGAAGACCCTGAAGCTTGTTCTCTTCTACGCCTTTTCTAGAAGGATTCTAGAAGGCTTCCATCTCTCCGAAGCAAGCCAAGTGCCGGACCAGCCAATCACCATCGCCCTTGTTTTGTTCCGTGCACGAACGCACGTACTACCGCATCCCCACCGAGTTACAGGAACTCTACTCTTTAGCGAGGGATCCGTCTTGCCTCACCTTGCCTGCACTACTCCGTCCGTACTCCACCACTCCTACCCTACTACTACTTGCCTACTTGCACTCGCGCTTGCACTTGGGTCGCAACCCCTCCCCTCTTCAGACGATAACAACTTGATATACGTACCTACCTACCTACCTATTCGCATCTACATCTACAAGTCTCTGCCAAAGTCCATAATTGCAGCAGTACCAAAGTGCTCCTACTATCACCCCCCCGACAATTTGCTAAAGCAGAGCTTAATCGTAAGTCCATCCATCCATCTCCCCGCCCCACCTCTCAGTCAGTCAACACCGCCTCCGAAGGCACGTAATATATTTTGCCTCAATTACCAGAGGTCACAACAAATAGAACACCACCTGCCAAAGACACTCCTTCCAGCTACAAATTCCTTCGAGGGAGCGGCGCTTTCTTCCTCTTCTTTTTCGTTAACTGCATGACATCTGCTAATCAATCTCTGCGAACACAGCCCTACACTCTCCGAAGCTTGGACCACGCCTTCCTACAACCCCTCTGTGCCCTGCCTCTCTTCGATTCCAGTCAACGTTACTCGTAGTCCTCCTAGTTTCAAACGCGTACAGCAAGGACAACAAAAATTGAACCCATCGATCGATTCGAGCTATAGTCGAATGTCATATCCAGCTGCATATCTTCAAGAGATCGAGTCGCTGAATACAGAAGTCTCCGAGTCGCATCCTACTGATATCCTTCAGTTCTGCGCCAATTTCTTCGCAAAGCGCCTGGAAACACAACGTGCCGAATTTCTTTTGTCTTCGCCCCCAGCCCAAACCTCCAAGATGTCCGGCCATACCTTCCCAGGTCGACATGGTACAAATTCCAATCCCTTTGGTGGAGAGGCACCCGAGCAAGTGAAGAAGGGTGCAATTGGCAAAGTCATGGAGGAAGATGAGAATGATACGATGGCATCGCCCACGGCCCCAAGCTTTAGCAATACATCATTTGGATCCTCGTTCGGTGGAGATGCGGCTGGCGAAGGTCCGCCTTCCTCATTCAAGCAAACGAGTGGAGAGGGCTTCCCAGCACATTATGGCTTGGGACGACGTACTTCTGTCTCGGCCGAATCACTCAATCCCACCGCTTCATCCAATGAACATTGGAACCCTCCATATCACCAGAAGACTGAAGAGCAGACTACAAGGCTACAGAAGTCAATCTCCGGAAACTTCTTGTTCAGCCATCTTGATGACGAACAAAGCGGACAGGTCTTGGGTGCATTGGTAGAGAAAGCCATCCCGGCCAAAGGCATTAAGGTAAGTGCGCTTTAGTCAATGTAGCAAGATATATACATGTAGTTTTTAGGTACTAACACAGTTCTCAGGTCATCACACAGGGCGACGAAGGCGACTTCTTCTATGTCGTTGAAAAGGGTTCATTTGAAGTCTACGTCAACCCCAGTGGCTCTCTACAACCAGGTCCGGAGGGCTTAGGAGCCAGGGTTGCCACCATTGAGGAAGGCGGATCATTTGGAGAACTTGCTCTCATGTACAATGCTCCAAGAGCGGCGACTGTCATGTCTGCTGAAGCAGGCTCTACCTTGTGGGCTCTTGACCGAATCACCTTCCGCCGGATTCTCATGGACTCCACTTTCCAACGCCGCCGTCTTTATGAAAGCTTCCTCGAGGAAGTAAAAATATTGTCTACGCTGACAAAGTATGAGCGTTCGAAGATTGCAGATGCTCTGGAAACACAGAAGTTTCCAGCTGGTACAACGATCATCAAGGAAGGAGATGCTGGTGAGGCATTCTACCTTTTGGAGAGTGGCGAGGCAGAGGCTTTCAAGAATGGCGTGGAGAAAGCCGTCAAGCAATATCGTAAGGGCGATTACTTTGGAGAGCTTGCTCTTTTAAACGATGCTCCACGTGCGGCCAGTGTCACCAGCAAAACGGAGGTCAAAGTTGCTACATTGGGCAAGGACGGTTTCCAGAGACTTCTAGGGCCAGTTGAGAGTATTATGAGAAGAACCAAGTATGATGAAGGCGTTGAGGAGATTGATCCTCTTCAGAAGAAGTAAAGGTCCCTTTGCCGATGTTGTTATGAATGGGTTGGGATGAGGTTTAGGCGTTGAACATGGGTTACATTCGTTCTTGAGACATTGTTAGGTTTTGGTGGCTGGGATACCTTTTATGCAAAGAGCTTGATAATATCAAGCGATGTTCGACCGACTTTCTTTTGTGAAGTGGTATCGTATTTTACACTTGTGCAATTATAATACTGGGTAGAACAGCAGCACATTATGAACTCCCAAACGCCAGAACGCACTCTTTTCATCTCTGCCACATTGTATTCCCCTCTCTACTCCAAGACCATTCTTCCTAATCCTTTTTTCTTTGCAAAGTGAACATCTCACCCACACCCTTCTTCTGCCCGATCCAATCCCAT
>QGMF01000839.1:0-15696 GCA_007821475.1 Lachnellula arida
CCCCTGCAAAAACCCCCTATAAGACCATGGGTCCCCCATGGGTCCCCATGGGTCGGGTCCAAATATTTGTAAGGACCTATGGGTCGGGTCCAAGGACCCATGGTGACCCCTACTTGTGGCGCTTCGGGACATGGCTGAGGCCTGGAATGTGTCGATTGCGGGATGGCTGTGCAGCGACGCTGGGTGTGGTGTTTTGTGAGAATGGAAGACGGTTTCGAGGACCGATGTTGTTATCTGTCAGTTCAACCGATCTATGGTGTAGATGTTGTTAACGGTGACATTTGACCTGTGAATTAGGTAGGAGAGGAGAGCTTGTCAAACGACGGGATTTGTGAAGTCTTGGCATTGAATATTCACCTGCGAACTCATAAAGAACCACAGTTAACTAGTAATTTAGCCCCGCTATTTAAACAAATTATAGCGGCACCTGACAGCTTGGAGAGGGGGGGAAGGGGGGGGGGTACCGCCAGGATCACTGGGACCACTTCCATCGTCAGAATTTGAGGCTTAAGACATGCTAGATTATTATGAATTAGATTGTTTAAGAGAGAGAGAGGTAGAGAGGTAAATGGGATGAGAAAGTACCTAAAAGTAGGAATTACCATAGCTTTTTTAATATATATAAGCCATTTGGGGAGAGGGGGGGGGCTTGGGGGGGCTTCAGGTGACCTATAGGTCTTTAGGGGCTAATACCTAATAAAATCGTCACTAGCCAGTTTAGGCAGTTAACTAACTAGTTGAGGAAATATAGATAGTTAGTTCGTGGTTGGTTCTTAAGTAGAGTAAGTGTCACAGGCAGCAATATAATAGCTGCTAAGATTGCGGGTCAAAGCAGCTATAGTAAGAACTATAGTTCTGGTTTAAGTAGTTAACTAGTTTGGTTCAGAACTTGAACCAACTATTAAAAACGTTAGTGAAGACTCGGGCCATGGCTGAGGCTTAGATTATGTGTCGATTGTGGGATGGCTGTGTAGCGGAGTCAGCTGAGGCGTTTCAAGAGAGGTGTAATCTCCGCTGGGTGTGGTGCTTTGTGAGAAAGGAAGACGCTTTCAAGAGAGAGTTCAAACTATCGTTACCTGCAGAGGGTATACCAAATGGCGAATTGCTAGAGAGGGCTTTCTTACAGATAATTACACATTCAATACCCAGCCTTCAAAAAGAAATCCGTTTAATACGCTCTCCTACCCAATTCACATGTTAATATAAATGTCACCATTAATAATATCCATACATCGGTCAAACCCACACCCCAAAAGACAAAAAACAAACAGCAAAAGAAAATATCAAATGAAAGAACGGCAAAACTCTAATAGACCCCCCCTTCCCCCTATAGGCTCGGTCTATTGCTCCTTGGAGCTTATTTCAAGAGAAATCCAAACCCGAAGGGCTGATTTTTTACTCGACCGAAGTAGCGACTTTTGGCGTAAGGGTACTGCGAATTTTTATAGGACGTCTTGCGATTAACGACCAATTTTACGTCTTGGCTGACTAACCACTAGTTTAATGTCGTAGATGGGACAATTCTTTGTCTTGCTTTGATTTGTTTTGGATAGGGAAATGCTTATTTTGGTACTTGAAGGGAGCGTTTGCGAAGCCGAGGTTTTGCCTTGTTGTTCTTCGGTTGGTACGAGTACAGAACGCGATTGGTTCTTAGTAGTTAAGACTGCAAACTATTCCTGATATCGTTGTTGAAGTTGTATGGTTAGGTGGAATGCAGATGGAATCGACTTTGAATGCGGCCGGATGCTGGTTTGATAGGTAGGGAACTGCGAACAGTAAAGGGAAGCACACTATGCGCAGCGACTGAGGTTGACACTTGCCTTGTGGGCCGTTGTAATCAATCTCGCAACTTGACGATGGAAATTCAACAAGCCAGTTTAACTTATTCCAGACTCGCAGGTATCAGTATTAGAAGTGTAACTTAATTACAGATGACCTTGTTCTCAATTTTATTGGGGTCTATGGCAAAGTTTCCTAGTTATACATTAAACGCCATTCCATGTCCATCCCTGTTCCATCAAGCCTTCTGACTATTAGTAACCCGGAAGTCACTGCAGCTTCTAGTCCTGTTGAGTACCACTACCTGTCAAAGAACTTGCCCCTGCCGGTCTAGAAAAAATTGACCGAGTACTTCGATACATTGCTAGTGCCTGATCCCTTTCTAGTGCCACCTGCATTGCCTCTGCCTCTCTTTGCATGGATACAATGGTCGGATCGACAGGAGTCACAGGATAGACAGGATGAGCCAAGCCATCGCCAGCGTCCGTGACACCGAACTTGTATGGATACACCTCGTTGGGAAACCTCTCCACAAAAGCAGCTCGTCGTTTGTTGAACTGCAGCTCTCTATACGTGTTCTCGAAAAGCTGTTTGTGTTGGCGGACCTTTTTGTGCTCTTGCAATGCCAGATATTCAGAGTCTCTGCGAGGTTTGTAGCCACTCTTGCCCTTGCCGCGCGCCTCCCTTATGTCATGCCATTTCTTTACGGTAGCGCCGCCCTTGTGCCAGTCTTGACGGATGAACTGTTTGTCCATTGGCGAGTATATCAAAGTGGGTGGGATCCAACCCTGCAGAAATACCCACAGTGCTTTCTTTGCATCCGTTCCTGGACCAGCTGAGCCCCGCTCCCTGAGCGAGAGCTTCTTGTCGTTGAAGTAGATGGCGGCGGATTCTCTGACGCCACTCTCCTCGTCCACTTCCATGGTTTTGTCGCCGTGTAATCGGATGAGAACTGAGAAGAATTTTCTGCACGTGAGGCCGAGGCAGGTAGCAGAGACGACATCGAGTTTGTTGAACAGGTCGAGTTGAAGGTCATTGGGCAGGGTGTAGATACCGTGTGGCTCGGAGCTGGTAGGAACGGCGGCTTTCACAGTTGTTAGTTTTAGAAAGCCGAAGCAGGGAAAGGGTTTTATACCTTGAATGATACATTTTGGTGTTTTCACTTCTGGTTCCTCTGGTTCCTTGGGTTCTGCCTTGGCCACGCATGGAGGAGCTGTAGGATGCGCATCCGCTTCTAGATGCTGCACTCCCTCTGATTCCTCTTTCCGCAAGCCTGCATCTGCCTCCACTGGTCTTTCTCTCTTTTGTCTCTGTTGTCTATGTTGCTCCTCGACAGTGCGGTACCAGAGATTTCCCAACGCCCGCTCCTCCTCAACTGTGCAGTAGCGATACCGTGCAGAATTTGTCTCCTGGTGGTAATAATCTCCATCCATTGCTAGATGCATTGCGCCTTCGGTAGCAGAAGCTTCATCGGTCCACTTGAAGTTCAGGGGCCTCTGATGATTCGTGTCCCTGTACAGGACGTTGAGCAGATCGTGCGGGGAGAAATATCGAGTGTCCTGGAGAATGTCCCACTGGCTTGACTTGAACCAAACACCGCTTGAATCATCGCTATCCCTGGCGAAGGGAAATTTAGGGGTGTTGCCTTGCTTTCGCTTGTAGAAGGCTTGAGGACATCTAGCCCTGAACTCGGCATACGAAATGGGCTCCATCGTCGCTTTCGCTGTTGCTGGCAATGTTTGGGTGTCGTGTTTTGTTTTGAAGGTCTTGGGATCGACTGTGCGCTTTATAGCGAGCTCGCTTCCTAATCTGCCAATGGGTGCCGCCTCATATTCACCATCCATAGGTAGGTACCTAGGGAGGTATTCATCTAACATATGTGCCTAACCTGGTGAATCGGTGTGAGAGTTATCTGGCCTTGCCAGCGCAAGAGCCTAGATGATCATTGGATCACCAGGATTCTTACATTACTTGGATGTGATAGGTCGGTTTGTAATAATTTCTATGAATGTCTTTAGACTTGAGAAATGAAGTATGAATTTATATGCATCTAATATACAGCTGTTGATCCCATCTATATCAGCGTATCCTTTGTAGAAAGCAATTCTCTCATCAGTAGCATTTCTAATATAAGTTTCCAAATGTTAACCCGCAGGGAAAAAAACAAAAATGTTTGCAAGAACTTTCTAGCTTCGCAAATTGTCACAGAGTTGAACAGCCTTCTTTTCAAAACGTGTTCTTCCCCACTTGTGAGTTGAACTATGGTAGTTGAATTAAACAACACATTAGTACAAAATAACTCCATCCTTCACGCCCCCTTCTTCCCTCCACCCAGCAAGCGCCACCTTAACCTCCTTCGCCGCAACCTCCGCATACCCAGGCCCCGGAGGTCCCGTGAGTGCTTTTGCAGGATCACCCACCACCCAAGCTACAGGCTCCTTGGAAGCCCCCGCACAAGTCTTCCGGATCCCCTCTACCTGCGCGGGCGCAAATCCCCGACCCAAGATCACCGCGCGCACCGTCTTGCTGTAGTCATGCGTGCCCACATCGTTAGGAGCAGGCGACTGCAGGTCTCGTCCTGCAAGGATGTGGACGATTTCAGACTGCGCTGCCTCGTAGGTTTGGATGAAGTGGATTACTGGTGGTTGTTAGCTAAGCGTAGGAGAGGTGTGATGATGCAGTGTGGGAGGGGGGGAATAAACCTTCGTATTCGGGAAGGAGGAGCTGTTCTACTTTTTTCCCTATTGTGGTTGTTCTGCCGCATAAGATGACTGGAGTTGGGGTTGATGGAGAGGACATGTTTCGGTGGGTATCAGGTGGGAGTATTTTGGGCAGCAATTTGAGATTCGTACGTGGAAGTGGAGGGAGTAGAAGATTAAACGTGAGGTAGAAGCATCCGTGAAGTTGCGAACTATATAAAGTATATAACAATCAGGTTTCATGAAGTCTGAGCCGGATGAAGTCTTGATGTAAGTTTAGTCTGGGTATGATGTAATAGCTGCGAGTGCGAGGCGAAGGATTATAAGTCAAGCAAGCGGGGAAATCTGGTGGCGTAACGCCCCTTGTGGTCCAATCAAAACCTGATTTCCTCCGAAACATTCATCTAAGGATTCCTCCACACCTGCACTATGCTAATAAAAGGCAGGAAGGATTTCTGGATTTCTTCGGCCGTCCTGATGCATCGGGGTATAACTATACAGGAGTCGACCAAATCAAGAAAAATGCAACCTAACCATACCCCAGTAATCTATAGATAGAGTGCAACCTCCCACCAACAGCTATTTCAATTTTTTTAAGGATCGCTTTGACGGCGTCTTCAATCATGATACATATCGCTTGTAAGAAAAAGAAATGCAAAGTGCCAGAGCGCTCTGATAGCAGGCCATTACCGAGCTTAGCAAATGCGCACAGCAATCCTGAGATTGCGAAGATGAGTAATAGTTTGAGGTAGCGGCCCTCACAGTCTCTTTTCTTTGCAGTAGTATAGAGTTGACGAGGAATGAAGCTAGGCCGGACAAAATCTGGCGAAGTGTTTGATGCTGGAAATTACTAGAAGGTATGTGAGAAGGAATATACCTGCTGTGGAATATGGAAACTTACCCCCAGAACCCTTTCAAGTTAGAAGCGGCGGCCGTTGGTCCAAATCAAGGCCTCCATGATCTTACTTCACTTATAAGTTCAGTTCCTGGAGGCTTTGGATCTCAACAGGAAAAGCCGATCCTGTGTTAGGAAATGAGACTGAAAACGCAAACGCAATCCAGACAGGATGGGTCAGAAACCGTTGTAAAGTATATTATGAAAGCAGGGTGAGATATTCTGGATACGTGGTCTCAGTACAAGTCCTCCGTTGGCGGTAAATCTTCTATTATGTTTTACACCGAGCGAGAGTTGAAGTAGTCCCAGGATGGCCACTCCTATGGACTCCCGTTTAAAATCCATCTGAAAACAATTAAACGTTAAAAGGGTCAGTAGATGTATGAAATATCTGGGCTCTCTTTTTGGCTATTGGAAACCCCCCCCCGCCCGCCCCGCAAGAAGTTGTCTGTAAAAGGGACAAGGAGAGACGGAACGATTTACCCCGTCAAGACATCCAACAGCTACCCGAAGAGTCCAACGATGAGAGCAAAGGCTAGGATAGAGACCGGTTTGTCGTCGGGATTGAAGAAGCCAGTACTTATATAACCTTCCCTTGTAGTCTTGACTCAATAACTCACCATGTTGCTACAGGATGAGAGGGACAAAATCCTTAGCAAAAGATACAGTAACATTCGCCGACTTTCTCTACGATAGACTCTACGAAATCGTCCACTACAGCGGCCCTAGCTCCTCAGCTTGCCTTGCCCTGGTTTACAAGCCCGCGTACCCTATCCATCGCATCATTCACGGAACCATTCGACCATATCAGTTTACTCGCGCGCTTGGATCCGCGGGGGCGTTGCGGGTATTTTTGAGTATTACTTGGGAGATTTGCTGGATGCGTGGATGAGCAGGTAAGACTATGCTAGGTGGGGTGCTACCTCAGACATGTTAATTCGTAGGGAGACGATTGGTTGGGGAACATGGGCTTGTGCAAGTGTACCTCTGGACCTGGTCAAGGAAGATTATCGGGAGAGGCTTTGGCGACGGGACTTGGTTGTTTGAGACGTAGACATTAATAAGCGTGTAACTGATAATTTCCCAGAAGTCACAAATACAAGTGCATATTGACTTTTCTCACAAGGCAGTCAATATTCGTATCCACATGAGCCCCATAAAGCGCATTTTGAGGGTGAATGCGGCTTATAAAGCACGAAAGGGCATGTAAATTTGTAATACCAGCTAGTATTGATATATTTACAGTGTTTCTTGCTAATATCAAAAAGCGAATATCGAAAAGGGGAGCAAATCACGTGAGCACCGCCGCGTCCGCGACTTCCTTCAATGTGAATTAGGCAGCGTAGACCTCATAAAACAAACCCGTCCAACCATAAACCCAAACCCAAAGAAAAAGAAAACTCTCCAACGAAACTCCACAACACCAAACATGGCCCAACAACAAACCTCATTCATTACGCGGATCAAGAGCATCTATACACGAATCTGCGAGATATTTGCTACCCTACGTCTCCACAACAAAGAACAGAAGAAGCGCATCAGCAGAGGCAGCAAAGCCAGCAGAGGCAGCAGGGCCAGCAGAGTTGAAGATGACGGCTTCGTGTCAATCTTCGGGGACAAGAGGAATCTCAACAGCGCCGGGTTTAGGCTGAGCGAAGGATCTTCGGACAGCGACAGCAGCATGTACAAGCTTCCTCCTCTGACAATGCTACCCCCGGAACTCCATCTCAAGATCTTTGATTACCTGTAAGCCCAGCCCAATTCCGTCCAGTCCAATCCTATCCAATCCACGCCTATCCTTTCCTTTTCCTTCCTTCAAGCATGTTAAAACCATCTACTGGCTGTGACAAGTTGTAAACATGCTGACACTTTGCCTGCTGGCTTCTTTTATCTCCAGCGACAAGAATTCCTCCACCTGTCTGGGCCTCACGAGCAGGCTCTTCTACGGCATCCACTGGTCCCTCCACGGCATCGTCGATCTCAACGAATACCACAACGGGCTCTGGCTCTACGAAATGCTCGCTACGTACATGGCGCCGCGCATTCCGCGGGTGGTGAGGAGGAACCGCAAGGTGGATTTTGTGTTTATGATGAAGGAGGTTGAGGATGAGGACGGGACTGGGGATGGGGGTCAGGAGAGGGAGGTCGGGAGGGAGAAGTGGAGGAGGTGGTTGGGGAGGGGTCCTAAAGATGGTGGTGGGTATGGGCGGTTTTTGGAACGAGGCGGGGGGGTATGAAGCGCTGGGGAGCGGAGATGAGACTGCTTGGGGGGAATGATGTGATAAGGGAGGGACTCTCAAAGGGATATTATACTGGGGAGCATTACATGTCTAGCCCGTTAGGTTGAACATTGCAATACAGCGTGCAAAATTGACACACATCAACGATCTCCAAATATTGTGCCTGTGAGACCGGCTTTACTTGGAACTTAGGTGCACGCAATGTTGGACTTCGCATGTTAGTTGACAATATATGGTGCCCGATATTACTTCAATGACGGCACTTGTGAAACTAAAGAAGGCACAGGGAGGGGGTTGGCTTCGGCTTTGGATGTTTGCTATCTTTTATCTGTAGCCGCAACTATTCATGTCTCTAACTTTACAAAAGCGGCAATCCTGACACCGATTGGTGCGAGCTGAGAGCTCGCATTTTTACTACCTACCTAGGTACGTACCTACTCCAGAGGCTACGTGATGCTAGTTTAGCGTCTTTGTCGGCCTACTTCCCATCCATCTGGTTTAACAATCAATCCATTTAACAACTCCCAATTCCCACTACCATACCGCTTCCCTCTTTGCCCGGGCTGGTATCATGCACGCAAAGTAGGTCTATTGTCCCTTTATCAGATCCATTCTAATGAATCCCGCAGATGTCTAAATCCAACACCAACAACACCACGGTCGCAAAACCCCTCCCATCGCCACTCTCCACCCTCCCCCCCGAACTCCACCTAGCGATCCTCGACAACCTTGACGTCTACTCCTCGGCCCTGCTCGGTCTTACCTGCAAGAAGTTTTACGAAATACATTGGAAGCGTCATGGAAAGGTCAGAATCACCCTCCAATGGATGAAACACGATGCAACACACTTTCTGCGCTTCTTGACTCCCTGGATGGGTCCGAAGTATCATAATGGGGGGCTTGTAGCTAACGATTACTACTACGAGGATGGAATTCTTTTGTTCACTGTGAAGTTTCGGCTGAAGGCAAAGGGCCGGAGGATGAGGGAAGAGGGTTTGGAATGATATGGGAGAGATTATGAGGGGTTGGGTTGGTTAGTTGAAGAATGTGAATGAAGATAGTCGACGAGTATAAGCAAATCAACTCGGCCTTAAATTTCGAAAGAGACTTCTATAATATCAGTTCCCGCGATAGTCTATATTGGTGACGTGCTTTTTGTCGCACGCAACCAGACGTAAAACTATTTTCTTTTCTCTATGGATATTTTCCAATCCCTAGTGAGGCATTTCCACTCCGCTTCTCAGCTGAGAAAGTCCGCAAGGCCTGACTCGAAGCGGTACAGGCTATTGAACCACCTTACTGTTAGTCCCAGGGTCCTACCAAGGTCAAGCTATCCTCGCTGGATGGGTGCCAGGTTTTTCAGAAGACGATGAAGGTTGTGCGGGAGAAAGGTAATACGTATTATGCTGTTAGGCTGGTGTTACAAGGATACCGTGCGTGCATGGGGATACTGAGGGGTGGGGTAGGGCTACGTTGGTAACGGACAGAACACTGCTTGGTCTAGCATTTAATTGGAGCTTGTCGGAAGAGCTATTTATAAGCACTATAGTTACAAAGTTCGTTCCTGCAGATCAAATCACATGAGTCCGACGATGGGAAAATGGCACAACTTATCATGTGAATTACCCCGTTCGACGCTAGTTGGACTCCCTTCTCATATATAAAACGACTCATCTTCGTGAAGGTTTACTAGCTGTCTCTACTCTCGAATAAGAATAACAAGTACCATTCAACGAACACCATCTCAGACACCCGAAACGCGCCCAGTCTGGAAACAAGCCATAGAATCAAACCATATCTGCAGCACCAGCAAGCCACCACCACCATCAATTAAACTCCCTCAAACACCAACAATGGCGTCCTCTCCACCGAGCCCCCCTACTCTCGCGACCCTCCTCCCAGAACTCCAACTCCAGATCCTCGACCACATGAATCCCGCTACCTCGACATGTTTCGGACTCACATGCACTACCTTCTACGCCATGCACTGGAAACGGCACGGAAAAGTGTCGCTTGGCGAGCGGGTGGACGAGAAGCTCAAGCTTTGTGATCTGATTGCTCCGCTTATGGGACCGGATTACTACAATGTGGAAGATGGGGCTTATATTGTTATTGAAGATCGCTGCTATCGTAAGCTTCCGGTGATTTGGAAACAAGGGAAGAGGGTGTATCCAACGGTTGATTATGACTATTGGATGTAGATGGATTAGGGGGGCGGAAGTAAAGACGATGCGCTTGCTTGTTAGGTAGTGGGGGATGAGCAGATTTGGGGGGTGGATGGAATTGATGATGCATTATAGGGGACGGAATATTAGGTGGGTATGTTTGGTTGCGTGGGATTAGCAACTAGAAAGCAAGGGAGTTGATCAAGTTTGACTATATAAAAATTGTTTGAATTGCTTCATGCCCGTCACAAATGGGTGCAAATAATTTATCGTGAGCTCTGCATCTGTTTAGGTCTCACTTATACATCTTCTTATGTCATATAATCTACTAAACACGGCAAAGTATTTATTGGTTTCTCCCTATTATATTCCTATAAAACATTTATCCCGATGATATAAGAATTAGTATTCTAATATATTGACTTTGACTCAGGTGTATCAGCTTCATATGAAAACTGGATTCTCTTACTGGTCGTTGTATTATAATCGTAAATTGTGTATGTGGATGTTATGTAGATGCGACTGCCGAGATGCGATGAAAAGGGGGGAGTTAGCGTCTGGAAAGAATGGACCCCACGTGATATAGCCCCGCATAAATAGATATCTCCGCAAGGCAGCCGCATCCATAACTTACACCTCAAGACGACACTCTCTACTACTTGCGCCAACTACGATACTCGAGCATCCATATCTCCAAAATGGCATCAACTCTCTCTACCAACCAGGGGACTGTCGCCGCAGATCTTGCGGCTACGCAAATCGCGGACCTCCAAATCCAAGGTAAACAAGCCCGTGACAAAAAAACATACCTTCACGCCCTTGCTAACCGTTTCAGACAATGTCCCCGCACCTGCTACCGGACCCTCCCTTCTCGCCCTCCCCACCGAACTACACATCACTCTCTTCGAACTCCTCGACAAAGACACTTCCACCTGCCTAGGCCTCACGTGCACAGCATTCTACCCCATTCACCGCAACCTGCACGTCGACGAGCAGAAGTCAAACCTAGCGCACATGCGCGAAGCAGACCGTGATTTGCGCTTCTACAAGGATATCGACCTGCTCAGCCTACAGGCGTTCATCGCTTGGGATAACGGGAGTCAGATGCCGCGTCTACTGAAGGAGTTTATGGGCCCGGAATTGGTATTCGAGGCGCGGATTACTTGTCTGTTTGTGACTCCGGCACAGCATGAGGTTTTGACGGAGTTGTATCGGAGGTTTCATGCTGTTTTCGATGAGAATCTGAAATTGAATTACCCGGTGCAGAAAAAGCGGGATAAGGAGACTAGGAAGATTTGCAAGAGTTTGAGTAAGAGTATGGGGGTCACGCAGTTTAAAAACGCGTCGACCTTTTTTGGTACGCTTGATACTAAGGGCTGAGGTTATGGGTGGTATAGGGCTTGGAAGATACTGTTAGTAAATCACTGGGGAAGACGCGGAGGTAGAGAGTACTAGATTCTCAGAACAAGAGTACCGTTACATCGTGGCATTGGAATAGCTAAGGTCCTAGGTAGTACAAAGGCCTGAACGCTGTCTGAACGCAAGCTCACGAGTAGTTATAGCAGCCCTGGAAAAGCCATTGCCGTCGGAAATCTGAGAACAGACTACTTAATAACTTCTTAAGCTTATATTCTCATACATATTTCTTTCCAACGCTTGTGGTTGAATTTCTATTATTAGTCTTGGCTCCTAGTAACACTACTTGTCAGAGCTTTATGCCCCGTCTCGCACGCATACGTGAAATTGAATGTAAGAGATAGTTTTATATCAGCGGGGCACAGCTTCTAGAGATGCCTAAAAGTGATTCAGCCCTATTATACTACTAAAGAGGTGCTGCTTCGGAGTAAAATTACCTGGAGACGTATTCGGTAGTCCCGCTCGCTAAGGAGGTAATATGTAGCTAGATGTATATATAAACAGGGTTGGAGAAAGGGAAATCGCTACTACATAAGAGGTTTCTAGAAGGGAAAGGGACATGTATTCACAAATATAGGTATTTAGCTCATTTCTTGACGAGTTCATAAGAAAGTGAATAGTGGAGTGTGCCTACTCGACCTCAATAAAACAACCCACAAAATTATAAGACATCCCACGATTCACATAGCCTAACAAGCCACGGTGCCTCTTCAAAGAAACCTTCCGCAATCTCCATGCCATCTGAGAACATCAACTTGCCCCAGACCTCAGAACCGTTAATATCTCGTCCAACATCCCGTACGAGTAAAATTCCCCTTTAACATATACCCAGAAACGGCAAAATACTAACACCAATATAGAAATAGCCACCAGAATGTGCACTACCCTACCTACCCTCCCCTCGGAGCTGCACGTCAACATATTCGAGCTCCTTGATCCCGACACATCAACCTGCCTCGGCCTTACATGCAAAAACCTCTACGGAATCCACCAAGAGGTGCAACAACGTCTAAACAAGAACCTACTCTGCGAGCAGCCCGGCCCATTCCAGCCATCGAGCAACCTACCCGTCCTTCTCGCGACATGGATGGGGCCGGATCTGGTCTACGGCTACCCGTACACCCACCGCTTTGTCACCCCACAGAGGCTTGAGGTGTTGAAGCGGGAATGGATTCCTTGGTTGATGGATTGGAAGAGGTTTCAGAGGGTGGTCGATACTGCTGGGTTTAGGGCAGAAGGCATCTGGTGGGGAGCTTACAGACCTGGCTTTGTAAGAAACATAACAGTTCTTTCGGGTGACGGTTCCATGCCGCTTATGTCTATGAGGGCTCTTGCCGGGGTGGAGAGAATGAGAGATAGGTGTATTGCGGAGCAATGTAGAGAATAATACACTAATATAATACCGTATTGCGTATTGTATTGGCTATATACGCTCGTAACCTGTATTAGTGCCATAAAATATGCTAGTGCTTGGACTGCAGTCTATATAGACCTTCCCTCGTATGACTAATACGTATTATTTTAGACTATTCTCTACATTATTGCGGATAACCTTGTCAAGGTCGATCGGGATCTGTACTTTGATCCGTTTACAGAGTATAATGGATTTATATCGGCTACTTAACCGGGATGAACTTGTCGCCCTTACTGAGGTTCTATGGGAGGGTTAGAGGCTGAGGCTGCAGAAATGAAGGATTGGTCTAGTAGCGGAGTTTGGTGTTCTGTTTTCGCTCAGATATCTTAAAGCTACTATTGACAATTAATTAGTCTCATCCAAAGCTTGCCTTTAACTCAGGGTGTCTATTCTATGATTTGGAAAGTACTAGATCATCCTGAGACAGGTTTGGTCCTTTACTTGTTATTCCACTTTATTCATCAACGTCCCTGATATATAAACCCTTTTTCATCTATATCGGGCAGACCGTCATTTTGGAGCAAATCTAGCAATACGGAGTGTGCACTAGCATGAGATATCAAAGATCGCTATGCTTAACAGTCTTCCACTCATTCAAATTACTGTTTGCTAGCCAGTCTATTCTCAGAGCTCTCCAACCTTTCTTCCGTAGTTTTAAGAATCCTCGGCACACCCGTCTCCTCAAACCTCCTCCCACACCTCACCATCTCACCAATCCCCTTCATAACCAACCAAATAACCGGCATCCCATGCCCCTCAAACCCAGCCGCAACAAAACACCCCTCTCTCCCCGGAACCTCCCCCACACTCGGAAGCGCATCAGAATTATACCCCATAACCCCCGTCCAGATGCCCTCTACCTCTGCTGCGCTTTCCTCCCAGCTAGGGAAGTGCCGCTGCATATACGTATCGAAGTAATGCGCGGCGGGCTCAATCAAAGCGCTGTCGTCCACGACGTTCTTCCAGTGCGAGTCCGTTGCGTAGAAGGTGCTGCGTGCGCCGCCGACGACGATACTTCCGTCGGGCCGCTGGTTCAGGTAGTCGATCGCGCCGGGGATGCGGATCCCGTATGAGCCGGGGAGTCTGGGCGCTGGAGCTGGAGCTCCGGCTGGGAGGACGATGTGGCTTGCTATTCCGCGGGCGGGGATGATTTTGCTTTTGTATTCTGGGAGGAGGGCAGATGTGTAGCCGTTGGTTGCGATGATGAGCTTGGGGGCTGAGATGGTACCGCGTTGGGCTGTGGTGGCGGTCCAGATGGGGGTACCGGTTGATGATGTAGATGTGATGGATGTTACTAGGGTGTTTGTCTGCATGTTTAGTCCTTGGGAGACGGTTTTGTTCAATATCCCCATGAATAGCTTGTACGGCCACAGTGTGGCGGCTCTGGAGGAAAAACAGCCTACGCAACCCCTGAAACCAGAGACCTTGTTTTTTGTTAGCTGGAATTAAGTCCTCGAAAAGGGAGGATTAGATACCTCTTCCGCCCTATCCTCATCCGTCCAAATCAAGTCATCGATCGATTGTTTAGCAACACCACTTTCTTTCAACTTCAAATACGCATTCTTCGCTTCTACAGCCTGCTCTGGATCCAAATAAACATCAAAAGACCTCACCATCTCAAACTCACACTCAATACTTTCCTTTTCAATAACCTCAGCAATAACATCCACATGCCTATACTCGAACTCCGCGTACTCACTAGCAGTCTCCGCCCCATATTTTGCAATGAAATCTGGGAGTCTACTATACACAGCTGGTTTGAGATGTCCACCTAAGAAATCAATATTAAAGATAGAAGGAATTGATGGGTAATAGGTTGGAAGTACCGTTTCGTGCAGTGGCGCCAGAACACGCCTGTCGTGCTTCAAGTAATACGATGGGGGGTTTTTTCCGTCCCTCGTGTTCTTCGCTGCACAGCAGGTGGTAAGCTGCTGCTATGCCCGCATACCCTCCGCCGATAATGAGGATATCGCACGAGACTGGGAGTTCCTCTGTTGATCGATGCTCGTCTAGTGGATCGAGTTCGGTTCGCCAGTAGGGGGTAGTGGAGGTTTTCCAGGGAAAGGGTTTTGGATTGAAGGAAGTCATTTCCGGTTAAGGGGAATAGGAAATGTGGTGGTGCGAAGTCAGATGTTCTTTTAAATAAAAGGTTTAGAAGGGGGGTTATTATATAGGGTACTTTCTATTAAATATCGCCCCTAGAAGCGAACGAAAGGGGAGTAGAGATCGATTGGTATGGGTAAAACTGGAGGGCTGCAGTTAGTTCCAAGTTAGGAAGGTAGTATCTTTCTTGGTAATCAATGCTTACGTGCGGTTGGTATTTGTTGGTTAGTGGAGAAAAGTCACAGCACCATACACATCAATAAAATGGTTCTGTTCTTTATGATAAGGGACTCGACTGGAGCCTCAGATGAGATCTTCTAATGATTGCCTAACACCGCGAATAGCTTATGGCAGTATAGCATAGTTGCATACCATATGAGCTTGTTTTTATCCCCACTATATGTAATTCCTATGAAGCAATTAAACTATTCCTCAGCTACTGAGAGAAAGATTCGTTAGTGATAGTCACGAAGAATTACTTTCCTGGAGTCGAGCGAATTCTTACGCTGCCCTGTGCTCTGCTTTTTTAATGACGATGTTATGGCATCAGTTTATATTCAGGATGTACAAAAACGGGTTTCCGAGTCTTAACTGTTAAACATGAGATGCTCTGCTCTAATTCTTTATAAATTTTATTCCTAATCCTTATTTTTGGAAATTTAGGGGCATGGATAGAGTCAACTACACCTTTTGATATTGATTCAGACCAAATGTTCACCCAGAAGCTATATATTCTCCCTTGCAAAAGTCATAATTGTTATAAGTTTCCATTACACTTCACAAAATCTCGTAGAATTTCGATGAATTCGATGCATTATCTGCTATAGTTGCTCTCCTCAAAATGCCCATTCGTATAAGCGCACCGCCAAAACGATCCCCCAAGTTCCACCTCAACTCCCCTTCCTTCCTTCCTTCCACACCCCTTCCCAAAAATCCAACATCCGCACATAGTTTCCAAAAACACCACCCTATTATCATCAAAACC
>QGMF01000840.1:0-15687 GCA_007821475.1 Lachnellula arida
ACGTTCGTAACATTTCTCCTCCTTAAGAAAAGCTATTACTACTTTATTTTTATTATCTTCTAGCTTAGTAATATACTCGAGATTAGTGCTATTTTCCTCCCTATCTGCAAATAAAAACTCTAAGCTTAATAAGTAATATTTATTATCTTTTATATTATCCTCTAAAACCTCTTCTATTATAAGCTCGTAGTATTTAACCTTTTATATTAGCAATAAGGGAGTATATAGATTAAATTTAAGGTGGCTAGGGAGCTTGATATTATTATTAGACTTATCTTCTTTATCTCTAAAGTCTAGGTTATTAATAGAGGTAACTTTCTTAATATAAGCTCTAGTCTCTATTACTAAAATTGGAGGTTAGTCTAGTAGATTAAGGATAGGAGCGCGCTATAGAATAGAGGTCTTATTATAAGTATTATTAATATAATACTCCTTAGCAATATTATTATTAAGCTCCTATTTGCAATCTATATCTTTACTAAGTATTAGTATTATAACTAAATCCTTATCTTATATAGAAAATAAGCTATTAAGCTCCTTATTAATAGTTAAATATATAGATATATATTAGGTAGTTATATTAGCGGTGGAGGGGTATAGATTTGAGAGCTATATACTAGTCTTTTTATATAGTTCTATAGCTATATCTATAGCTATAATTCGACCTATAATTCAAGCTCTTTTCGTTACTATAAACTTGATTATAGTATTTTATATTATAGATAATTAGTTTAGATATAGGCACTATATTTATATAGTGGCAGCACTAAGATTTAATGCCCTTTAGCGTTAAGCTTATTATATTAAGCTAATTCTACTATAGACACGTATATATATATTATAAAGTTAGTTAAATAATATATCTTTATTATATTAGCTGATTTTATATGCATTCTCTAGTATTACACACCTATTATATAGCTGCATAGGCAAAAGTGCATATATATTTAGAGATATTAGTTTAGCGGTGTAATATATTTATAATAAGAGAGTAATTACAGCGCGTATAGGGTCTTTCTTACTAATGTATAAGACCTTATACGCGTTAGATTAATAGTGGAGAGGGCCGCGAAAGTCTGTAGGAGGTAACGTGGATACGGAGTATAGTATTCGGAGGTTCTTTATACTGAATTAGAAGGACTGGCTGTGAGTTGCTTTTAATATATAAAAATGGTAGTATTGATAATATGCTACGAGTAGCTACAAGTAAGTCGCTTCGCATGAAGTTGAGGTTCTCCAGAGCTAGTTCAAGTCACGTGCTACTGTCCAATGTTGAATATGTTCATTTGGCAAAAACCGTATTTAGCTTTCTTACATTGATTACAGGGACTTTAAATTCTCTGAAATATAATATAAAATATTCTACTTACTAGGCCTGTAAGCCCTAGTATGCAATATTGGAAAAGCCACTCCAGACACGTGATATTAGATTCAAGAAGTCATTAGCAGCCCCTTTCCTTTCTCTGTCTATTCCTAATACTTTTGTTCACTACCTAGGAGCGACGAACATCTACTCTGCCTTACCCCGACACACCATTGATTTAACCTCGTTAAAAGCCAGTGCTGCTCGCTGTACTATATGCCTCGCGCCTCCTTTCTATCATCCGTCATGCAACTATCTCCTCCACTCCAAATTATCTTTCATCCAAGAGTTCAAGTCACTATAGCGGGTGTCCAAATCCACTGCTTGCGTGCATCCTGCTCTGATCAAGAGCAAGTAGGGAGTTTCCAAACCTCTATAGACAGCCTTTTGCTATAACCAGACAACACATATTCCACACTCATTACATAAAGGCTCTGCGCCTTGTTAGCCCAGGACTTCCTCCCAAGCGTCCGCGATTCGTCAGATAGACCAGAGAAAAGGGTATATATATAACTACACGCCACACGACATCTTTATAATACCAGTACGTACCAAAGCAAGTAAACAGGGTCGAGCTTCGATATGAGTTCGAAAGACTCTCGAAGATTATACCTACCGCAGATCCACAACAGTTTAACGATTCCAATGAATAATTTATAACCAACTTATATGAGCGTATAATATTTCAAGGCTCTTTGAGAAGAGGCGCGAGCAAGACAAGTGATTCCTTGCTTGTGGTGGGTTGTCATATCGGACGAGGGCAGATGCAAAAGCATCGGGGAAATATAGAGGGTACTATAAAGATTATTCCAAAACCTACTAGTATATCATGCCGAATATATGTTAATTCTGTTGGATTGAAATACATACACAGGATTAAAGCAAGGAACAAAGTCTCCTTGGTTGACACACTGTACTCGAAGTGCAATTAATGGACAGAGAAGTAATACGAGTATACAAAGAAAAAGCAAAAGAAATACGCCAACTAAGGCATATATACATTGCAATATTCTATCATTTGCTATTTTTCTTGTATCATAACTACATCAAACGCATAAGTTTTCCCTCACAAACGCCCTTAAACTAACCCTCAACATTCTCAAAATGAAAAGTTGGCACTCCCGGCACAGCACTCTCCGCATTCCCAGGCAATCCCTCCTTAACCCCACCTCCAACAACCTTCCCACTCTTTCCCCCCTCCGCAACCTCCACAATATCCACCTCTGCGAGTCCCGCAGCCTTCTTCAACCCAGGTTCCATATTCTTCAACGTCTTCAGCTCATCAAATGCCAACTTCCGCTCAAAAACGTGGTTCGGGGATTCCCCACCAACAAGTCTTTTCTTTAAACCCTGCACAAACGGCATAGCCTTCTTCATCTCTCCCATCTTCGCAATCTTTCCATTTAGCTCTTTGTCATTCACAGTCTTAGTATCCGGGTTCCACGCTTCGCGCACAAGGTCAATGTACTTTTCCTGCCACGCCGGGAATTTCGCTGCCGCAAAGATAGAGAGTTTCTTCGGCTTCTTCAAATCATAACCGATATCCTTACCCTTCGCCTTCTTCTTCTGCTGCGCTGCCTCCGCGCTGGTTACGTTGCTGCTAGTATTACGTACGTATTCTCTTTCTGCGGACAATGCAGGGTTGGCTGCGGGCACCTTAGGCCAGAGCGCGTTTTGGACCGTAGAGGGCTTTTGGAGGAGTTCGAGCCAGATGTATTCTGCCCAATGAGGAGCGATGACTGTGAGGAGGAGAGCCTGCAGCTCAATGTATTGAAAGATGAGGTCTTTGTGCATCTTGATCCCCGCCGCAGTGCTAGCTTCGCGGTAGAAGTCTCGCGCGGATGTGAAATCGTAAAGTGCGGATTTGAGCGCGAGTTTGTAGTTCGCGTCTGCGTAGTGCGTATGAGCTTCGTGAACCAGGGAGTTCATTTCGTTTTCGAAGAGCGCGTCGAGGAAATCGTTTTTGGGGCCGGAGCGTAGGGAAGCCTGGTCTTTGACCTGATCTTCACACCATTCGCGAAGGGTGAAGAGGCGGAGGACATTGTTGTCTGCGACATCTTCTTCGAAGTTGGCGTCCGCGACTCCGTCACCTGCATCAGCTAGGGCAATTCTGCTCGCGTCTGCGCCGTATTTCTTGACCATGTCGTCTAAAGTCATGAAGTTTCCAGTAGATTTACTCATCTTTTCTCCGTTCAAAAGCAGGTGACCGTTTGCACGAACTGCTTTGGGCCAGTACTCTGGTGGGAAGATTGCGAGATGAATGTAGATGAAGAAGGTGAGATGGTTGGGAATGAGATCCTTGCCGGATACTCTGAGATCCAACGGATACCAATATTCGAACTCTCGTCTCATCGAACCAAGTACATCCTTTGAAATACCACTCTCCTTGAGGATTTCATCGCTCAATTCTCGTCGAGCAAAGACATAATCCCACACCTCATCCTTCATTTGTTCATGCTTGACGCCAGCCAATCCAGGGGTCTTGCCGAAGATGTCCTTGTGGAGCAAATGAGCTATGGTGTAGTAAGCCATATAGATGGTACTATCACTCAAACTCTCAACCAAGAATTGAGGATCCCAAGGAAGCTTAGAACCGAGACCGTATGTTCGCGCACAAGCCCACTGGTTGAGCCAATTCAGCACACCCTCGAATCCATTCTTCGTCTCTTGCGAGTAAGTGTTCAAGCCCTTGCCGTCCTCATTCCCAACAAACTTCAACGCAACCGCCTTCCATGAATCCTCTCCGTAATCAAGATACCACTGATCCATCAAAGCAACACAGCAATCGTCCCCTGATCTACTTACAACCTTTCTCTCCGGTTCTGAGTATGCGAAACCCTCACCAGCGTCAATAAGCTGCTGACGGACCTTTGGCTTGGCAACTTCGACCTTCTCGCCGCTAAAGTCACCAATCTTCATGATACCCTGATAGTATCCCTCTTTGTATGCAAGTTCCTTTGCTTCCTCGAGCTGCTTTGTATCTTTAGGCGAGGCAATCTTTAATTTCTTCACAAGGAAAGGAGCAGCAAGATCACCATATGAAGGCGTGCCAATAATTGGGACAATCTCCAACTCAGCCCACTCTTTCTTGATACCATAATATTCCGCCTTTTTCGCAAGATCTGTAATCGTAGCAAAATCATCCGGACTGTCTGAAGGCACACAGCTGACAACTCCTGTACCCTTTGTAGGAAGGACGGAATCCATGGGGAGAATTCTAAAGCCCTCTTTGTGAACAGAAAGCGGACCGACAACAAGTGTACCGACGCAAGATGAACCAAGGACCTCTGCAACCTTTTCGACAACACCGTTTTGGGGGAAGATACCCTGGTATGCCATATTCCGCGCAGCCCGATCAGTGATAACGTAGAACTCCTTTTCCGAAACCTTGAAAACGCCATATTTGATCTTCGGTCCCACGAAACAGGAGGTTTGCCCGTACATCGTCTCCGGTCTCAGAGTAGCTGGTACGAAGAAGACATCTGCGCCTTCAGGTACTTTGCCCTTGATCTCGGCGCCAGCTTCAGGTGCCCATTCTTTAACTTTTAATTTGATAGCCGTGTATTCTTGGGGTCCAACAGCTTCTCCCTCGCTACGGTCGTGATCCATACATGGCTGTCCATCTTTGGGTGAGTAAATTGTATATCTCTTTCCAAACTTGATCTTCTTCAACTCCTTGAGACGGTTCATCTGCCACCGGACAAAAGCATCGTAGTACGGATTCGCATCAGTAGTGACAAACGATCTCCGCCAATCGATTCGTGCTCCGAAATTCGTGAGATCTTGTTTGCAGAGAGGAGGGAAGAACTCCAACCAGTACTGGGGGTCAGAAAATCTGTGGATCTCCTGTGTTGGAATACCGATAGCGCGCATGATCTGGAACTGGTATTTCATCTTGACAACCTTTGATGCCGCCTTGCCCTTTTTCGCCGTGAACTTCGTAACATCTTCGTGGTGTTGACTCGGCGCTGGTGGGGCATTCGTCTTATCATCCAATGCCTCCTCGTCCGAATACCTCTCAAACTCCTGGCCAAACATCTTCACCTCGTCTATAAGCTTGTCGGCACAGGCCTTGATCGGCATACCCGTGCAGTGAAAACCAAGAGGGAACAGAGTCCGCTTGCCTTGCATCCGAGCAAACCCAGCGGTAAACTCAATCTTGCTGGCTGTGAAGGTATGTCCTGCGTGTAGAGTACCGTTCATGTAAGGATATGCCATGACCCCGAAGAACTTGGGAACCTTTTCGCGCAGGGCGGCGGCGGAGATGGAGTGGAGGGGTACTTCGGTCGTCGAGGGAGCGTCTGGCTCGAAAATACGGTCCTTTTGCCATTGTGCCTGGTATTTCTTCTCGATCGAAACGAGGGTGTCTCTCTTCTCGGTCTGTATAGCTTCACGGTCAGTAAAAATGGTATCTTGTTTCGAAGTAGCGGGGTACTTGCGCCTTTCAACTCCTTGGTTTTGGACACAGTGACGGCCTCTAAGGCCTTTGCAGTCGCATCTACTGAGGCCATAATTGCTGGTATGGAGTTGCAGACTCTCCCGTGGTCTTCCCTCAATCTTTGTACTTGTATGGCGTTGTAGTTGTTGGAGTCACAGTATTACTACAGTCGGACATAAATTTAGTTGGGTTGGTGGGGTTCCTGCATGTATGCCTCAGGGAAGCGAGGTGCTGGAGTTTAACGGCAGAGCTTCTGAGCTTCAGAAATACATCAACACCATAGCAATGTTTCCCACCATAATACGCAGAGCCGCCCAGAAAGGCGCAGAAGAAATCCCCCTCATATACACGAATCCCTACAAGGCGAAACGATTATGGCCTCCAGACTTCGAAAAGATGTCACCCAAACACCAATTCCGACTCGAGCGCAGATTCCGTAGGAGATCCAAGCTACAATGGGCGCGACCGCGTTGGACGAAGGCTGTTAAGATGGTACAATTCGGGTCTATAGTTTGTGGGTGATTCTACGGCGTATAATGGGAGTAGCCATGCTGATTGTGGTCTTGCAGTCGTGGCAGTCTATGGAGTTCTGTTCTTGGACTGGGATGGCATGGGCAATCCAGAGCATCCTCCATTCCAAACGGTACAATCTAGAAGTTCTCAAATTCTCTTGCTCGTATATGCTGATACTAAGTAGATTCGAACTTGGTTCTTTGGGTTGACGGGGAATATTTGGGGTAGAGATCAGGTTCGGCGGCGCGACGCACCGGATGAAGCATCTCCTGTCTCTAGTTCTGACAGCTGATAATGTATATTTTGTTATTTCTTGTATTATTTTATGTTCAGCCACCTGTACGCCTATTCTTTGGAGTTCCAATCCACCTCTAGACGGCGACGGCGTTTGATGGCATCTGTCAAGGATTTGGGAATCTCAAAATTGTTCCTAAATACCCTTGAGCTAGAGCCATAGTCGCAACTCTCAGCTCGTCGAAAACTACCCAACTAGTCTTTGCAGCAAGGCTGAAAGGTCATTTCAAGATTGACCATCGTTTACTGTGCCAGATTTATGAAGAATACGACACGTTGCAAGGTATACGCTCCAGAGTGCATTTCTTGGTATATCAAATCCTTCATCCTCAATGCCGGCCCCCAACGGCTTTTGGCCTACCGTAAACTGGCCAATCAATGGACCCTCTTCGATATATCGTGTCTGTGTTTTTGGTTGTGATATCGTATCCGCAAAGTGGCACGTACTCGTTTTATTTGCTCCACCGTATACTCGAAACCTTTCCCTGTCCCTGTGCCACTGATATATGTCTATCAATCTACGTCTTGACTCCTCCCTATAGATGGACATTCCCGATCTGGCGTTAGCTGCGGAATAACGATGCACTTGGGGGCTGGCTTTTATAAACTGTGCGGAAGAATGCTGCACCGTTCAGGCCTGGGTTTCTATAAACTGGTGGATTACGATTGGTACATATCTTGGACAAGGGCTGAAAGTGTATTCTACTTCTGGACAACACATGTATGTGGCATTCTATATACCGAATATTCCGCCGCTGAAATGCATATTGAGCTAGTTATAGCACAACATCTCTCCGGTTGAGGCTGAGCTTTGCACAAGTGAGATCAGAGAATGCTTTTCCTTTCCGAGCCGAAACGGGGCTCTTGCATAACTGAGCCTCATCCTTCGGCCCGATTTCGATATGATGACCGGCAATGCGTCCTGTGATTTCTTGCAAGGACTAATGGGTGCTCTTTTCTTTCAAGTTAGTCACTAAATAAATGAGATTGGTACAATATTGGACTCTTGCAAATATCAAATTAGTGGTTGATTTTTTGCCCCTTTTCATCGCATGTAAGCGACCACTCGCTTAATTTTCAGGAGCAGGCCCCCATCAAATGTGCAAAAGAAAAATATACCTAGGTATACTAGGTAAAGTGTTATACAATTAATAATCAAGGAACGAATCGAGATACTAAAACGATTTTTGTCTTTTTGGACCTAAAGTTTCCATTTGGCATCCGGGGAAAATGCAAAAAAAAAAAAAAACGACGCCAAAAATGCAAAAAATAGCAACCCTGGAAAGTCGACAGTCCATGTTCCTCCGCACAGGAGACGTCAATAGGTAGTTACAAGGCTGTGCCTTCGTATCTGCTACCCACTGCTCGCTGCAACCGTGCCAATTAATAAACTATTTGCTTATTTCGAACTATGTACCAAACAACTTGGACAAGCACACATATGACCTTATATTTAACACTAGTACGCTCGAAGCGAGCGAAGAAGGAAAAACCGACTATTACATCTCGGGTAGGGCATCGGGGCCCATAAAAACCGTATTGTTTTTTATCGAAAATACGAATAAAAAACCTGTATTTTATAATTGATACGGTATTATATAATAGAGTAGTAATATAGTAGTGATAATTAGCTCTAAATTAGGCTGGATTTGGGCTGGATTTGGGCTTAAATTAGAGATTTTCCCTCTATAAAGCCTGAAGATTTAGGTATAAGTGCGCTTTTTTCAATATGTGAGTCTTAAGATATCTCTATTAGGCTAGCCCCACTAGAATAGGCTTAGTGTATAGACACGTGACACTAGCGTAATACCTGTATTTATCCTATTAAAAACATTAAAACATGAAGCATACTGGTTTTTTATGATAAATACGTATTTATCGATGCCCTAATCTCGGGTGGTTCAATAATACAAGACTCCAACCCAAAACTGCCTGAAATACAGATCTGAAGACGCGAAACTGGACAGAGAGCAAGACTATCAAAATATCCCTTATACGTCCACCAGGTCTTCTTGGGCTCTATAACTAGCCACAATCGGTTCCCAGAAAAGCCGAGTAGCCTCAGAGAACTCTGATCTTAGGTCCTCTTAGCAAATTTACATGGTAACCTAAGACGAGACCGAAGATTCCATTAGATGCGATCCGCAATTATCTTGCAGCCAACAGAGAGAATCGTCTCTTTTGGGCATTTCACATACGCGCGACATTCTTTCAGACCGGTTTATTACAGCCGGATGTTACAAATAACGTGAGAAAATTATGAACCCTTTTGTTTCTTGTTACCTTTGTGCTTACCTGGTTTGATATAAGAATAGCACGGCTATTAGACCTGGGAAAGGGTACAGACTGCATGACCAATCAGTCAGCTAGACAGATATCTCATCCAGCAACCAGAGTTAAGCCTCACGGTAACTAACGTGTATAACGATGAATAAAATACCAAATGTAGATAGTCACGTAAATAAGGGTCCCTTCTAAGGGTGGGAATTAATGACTGCTTGAGGAAAACCAGGGTTTAAGCAGTGTTGGGAAGTGGGAATAGCTGCAAGTGTACCAAATCATCCGCATAACACTACATCAAACGCAAAAACCCGTTTTGGATAAACGTCATCGGCACATGTGATTAGATTCACATTGTATCACACCTACTACTCCGTAAAGTTTAAGCTATCGGTATATTCATCTACCGATAGTGTAGACCATCCTGGTATTGTATCCAGGGATACACCCTACCTACCCCAGCTCTGCAATGCGTACGGAGTACAAGTAGGGACTCCGGAGACACAACGTCCAAACATCCTACGAACTCGCCACAACACTGACTGAATCCGCATCAACCATTCATCTCTCCATCTCAAACAATGCCTTGGGGATCTTCACGCGGCAAGAAATGGCACGGCAAAGGCTGGCGCGACAGTAGCTCGGGCGAAATGTACATAAACCTCAAGCACTCCTGGGACAGAGCGCAGTTCCAGCGCGAGCAAGCTGTGCATCCAAACATCACCATCACGAAGTTGATTTCGCGAATGAAAGGTATGTGATGCCCACGCACTATCAGATCAATCAATCACTCAATCAATTCCATGAATTAAACGTGGAGTGGATCATTTGGTTAACTTAACGTTTGTGATTTGGTGTAGGTGAAGTGGAACGTGAAGATATGGTTCTCGAGGAGGGAATGCATGTTGATATATTTCCGCCGAAAGGTGTTGGAGGAATCTGGGGAGAGGGTAGGGAGTGTTTTTCAGGGTGGTGAGGTTGTTTATGCCAAGGTACGCTTTGCGACTGACTGAGACTGGTCTGCGTGCTTTTCTCTGTGGATAGACTGACTAGTCTTTGTAGGTTTTTGACGAGGAGGGTAGGGAAATGAGGAATGAGGCTCTTGGTGGTTGGGTTGATAAGAAGAGAGGAGACAGCCAGAGGGCGTATGGTGGGGCTGGTGGGGGTGCAAGTGATGCATTCGAGGAGATACTGAGGGAGGTCGAGGCGGAGAGATGTAAACCGCACAGTAAACGGTATTTTCCTTACTGATCATATGGATGGGCCGATTTTCTGTTGGTTCTTTTTAATAAGAGGGAAGATTAAGAAGAGGCAACGCTATTTGGGGCGTTATTTTGTCATGAGCCTTAGTTCAAGACATAGAATACGCACTTGGCATCAACGGATTCTAATCTCCTGAGATGGAATCTGCGCTGTTAGCTTAGCATTGCCTAGGGGAGGCAAAATGTGAAAATCCACAGCACTCTCTTGTCCATGGATGGTGTTGAATTTGTCTTGTTTCTGAACATGTCGTGAGACGCTCCGTAGGTCTATTTCTCCCCTCTTCGGCGGTGTAGCTCAACCCTACAGCACGTCTTCCTTAATCAGCACCATGCTCGACAATACTGCATTCCCACTTCTTCCTCTACCTGTAACAAAGCCCCCTAATGCCGACAACCCTTTCCTAACTCGGCCAGACCGAACCTGTGTTCCAATATCACTATCTCCCATCACCGTCCGGCCCACCCAAAATTACCACCCATCGACCCCATCGCCCCCCTTCCACCCATACCTTCATTAACCGGCCTCTTCGCCACCTTCCCCTGTGCCCTAACACCCTCAACCACCTTCTCCAAACCCGTCTCAATCACCACGCCCCCAACCACCATCTCCGCGAGGACCGCATGCAGGGTCTCGAAATTAAAGATCAGATCTAGCTCGCACACATTCTCAAACAGGCGATCCAAGGCCTCCACATACACTTGTATCAAGTCTATGAGAGCGAGAGGTGATTCTGTGGATGTGGAGATGATGATGAAGAAGAGCGTAGCGTAGTGGCGGTATGTTACGAGGCTGGGGACGTCGTTGGAGGATGAAGGCGCGGTGGTGGGGGTGAGGAGCGGAGGAAGAGGGAGGAAGTTGCAGGAGCCGGGGGAGCGCGCGTTGACGAGGATGAAGATTTCGGAGATGAGTCGTTGTTGGACTGATGTTTCCTGTGGATGGTGATGTTGGTATATGTATGTTCACGTAATTAAGAGGAGAGAGGGGGTGGGAGTACCAGCTGTGTGTAGAATTTGGTCAGGCGGGGTTGTCCCGAGTTGTTGAACACAAGCACGGCGTTAATCATCTTGCTCGTTCGTCCTCGATGCCACGATGTGTTGTCCTGGGGTTGATGTGTAATAAAGGGACGAGAACATCATAAGGTAAGGCTGAGTGGGTAAGGCTGAAGCTGACTTTTGTGAGGCCGTGGAATGCAGAGGTATTTACGTACAGATGTGGTGTTATCGAATTATTAAGGGTGTCAGTATCAGAAAACCCCTGTAATTGTGGGGTACTTTAGCAACTTCAACTTTAGCCATGAAGCTCTCACTCAACCTCAGCTCATCAACATCTCGCCCAACACCACCACTCAATCCCATCCTCAACCTCTCTCACGTCTCCAAGATGCCTCCTGCCACCCTTCTAAAGCTAGTCCGTCCTTCAGCCCGTCAAATTACGCCATGCACAAGCTCCCTGCTCCGCGCCGCAGCCCCAAAGCGCACCTTCTACCACATTAACCGCTCTATGCAAACACCATTACAAACATCCAGAACATTCAGTTCAGGCAGACCCGCTCTCAAAGGCCTATCGCCCGAATCCGAAAATCCAACCCCCACACAACCCAAAGCAAGCTCAGCGCCGGCCGCGCCCGCAAACCTTACAGCGGAGCAATACAACGAGCTCAGCGATGCGTATATGGATGCGCTGGTAGCGAAGCTTGAGGAGCTGCAGGATGAGAGTGAGAAGATAGATGTTGATTATAGCGTACTTGCCCTGATCCCCAATCAATGAAAATCATTGGATGAGTAGTTATGATTACAATAGCTAACAAGCCCAAAGGCAGGCGTCCTAACCCTTGTCTGCCCACCAGCCGGCACCTACGTCCTCAACAAACAGCCTCCTAATAAACAGATCTGGCTGTCCTCTCCCATTAGCGGACCTAAACGTTACGACTTCGTCATGGCTAGTGAAGGGCAGGATGCGAAAGAGGGCACTGGGAGTGGCGAATGGGTGTATTTGAGGGATGGGAGTACGTTGAATGAGGTGCTTGCGAATGAAATCGGGGTTCATATGGAAAATCCCTATTCGGCGGTTGGGCATTTGGGGGAGTGAAAGGTTGCATATAGGTGATTACGATATACGAGGTAGGGCTGGGGACCTGAAGATTTGAATGGGATGGGTCTATCCAGCCTATGTTGTTTTACGTCACGGCTGAAGTAAATAAATCGAGCGTCATGGAGCGAGTGTATGAAGCTGGGTCTATTCATGTATATGTATTATTCTAGGTCATACAGGCTCCCCTCACACCCCGGGGTAGTAGGGTTTTTTATTGGTTCCTGTCTAAGTGGTCAGATTGATATTTCGAATGCTCGAGAAGAACGGACCATGCCAGGCAAGCATGAATCAAGTCATTATACTTCGTCCCAGGCAAAACACACCTCCCTCAAGTGGTCATTTTTTATGGCAGTCCCTCTTAGAGAAACCCCTGGCACTACCCTCCTGGGGGAGGTTTATTTGTCTGGACGAAGTAACCTGCCGGCTAACTGCAGAAAATGTGTAAATAAAGCAGGAATAGGATCCTTGGGTTGTATTTTGTACAAGACGAACTCTCCCATCAATGCCATCATAAACGACTTTTAAGTTAAGGAACAAGATCCCTTTTCAAAAAGCAGATGAAACTTAAGATCTACCATACCATACATAGCTAAGCACCATGAAAGTGCAATGTAAATTCCAAGTATCTGTTCTTGTTTCATCGTGCTTAGATACGATAGTATCCACGTAATGCCTCCAGCTCGTAACATGTTGATTATAGCTTGCAGACAGCGGATAAATTCCCTAGCGCTTTATTAAAACCATGATTGCTGTTGCTAAAAATATTATACTCACCTCCTAGCCTTTCTCTCGTTTGGAATTTTCGGATTGGATTTACTTCGTAGAGTCTTGAGTTAGTCAAGTTGCATCTTAACTTGGGTTGTACGGACGATACCGGTAGTGCATGTGGTGTCATTTTAAAGTTTAGTCTGGGGAAGAGTTCTACGTAAAAATGTTGGTTCAAAGCGCACGGTTGCTGATTCTGAGAGCTGGTATGTATACCTTACCCAACTTGCACGTTTCTTTAGTATATGCATTTACGAAGAATTACTTGTAGGCTTGTATGGACTCGGCTATCGGAAATATTCCTATTCGAGCAACTAAAGTAATGATTAGTGAACCCCCTTTTCCTTGCTTTACCTACCTATGCCCTGTTAGAATCCTTCTCAATGCAGAAAAATGCAGATCTGTTTGCAGTATCCTTCTGGTATGGTGGAATGTTTTGTTTAATGATAATAGAACTTTCATACTTCTAGATGTGGCCTGACCGAATAAGACATTCTGCGAAGATTTAAAATTCCCGTCCATCTCCTCCCTGTTGGTTTGTAGGGCTGAGTCCTGCTATATGGCTGCGCCGAGGCCCGTGATGCAGTTTAAATAGAAATATGGAGCTTTATATGTTTATAGAGAAACTTACACGTGGCTGAGTAATTGGTGTTGGTGCTATTCACGGGACTCCCTCTACTGTAGGGCTAAGCGCTTCGCTGTGCCTACATTACAAGCGGCATGCGGCGCACGGCTCCTGCAGGAGATTAACAGCCAACCAGAGAGTTTTATTTTATTCTATACATAGCATAGGTAAAATTGATAGTTGCTGTCGGAACGTACGGAAACATCCCAAAGTGAAGTAGTTCGAATAGAACAGAAGGACAATAATCAGGTTTGCCGCAATGAGACCATTTGGTAGTTGGAATTAAGAAGGATCTGAAGTTATGCGTAAATGGAGCAATCAGGGGCGTATCTGTCCGCAATCCTTAACCCCCAAAATACGAATAGGCAAGAACAATGCATAGTCCAAGCAGTCGCGCGGCGAGTCTTGTGACTTTGTGGGGGCCGTCCATCCAAGATGCCACCACCATGGAATTCCAAGGGAATTCCCTTGACGCTGCCGCCGTGTTTCCGTGTTTGCGCCCCCAAGGTAACCCTAAAGGTCGTCGTACTTTCCTCCAATCATACTGCCCTGTTGCTGTACCTCCAGTTCACTGTCGTATCTTAGCTTTCCGAGGTTGTCACCGACTTGCCGGTCGGAGCAGGATTCGATTATTCGGTACGTATGTATTGGTACAATATCATCATTCCGAATAACCCAAGCTTTCCAAGATCCCGAAGTTTCAGCGTTCAAGTTGCCAAGTTGCACAGTAGGAACTCATGCTGCCGCAACTGGCAGCTGCTCGTTCTCGCCGCCAACTGTATTCTTCTCTTCCACTGCTCCCAGGGGCTTTGGAAGGTCATCCTGATTCGACGGCCTTGTCAGCAATAATCCTAATCCTGATCCTGATCTGGTAAAAAGAAGGGACCCAGTCTGACCTGAGATCTAGAATCCATGCAACGATCAGATAAACCAGGGATAGCAAGACTTACCACTTCGAAAATCACGCGTATCATCAAGCTGCAGCTGGGGCATACGGCAATGTCTTCCTGGTCGCGTAGGTCGGCTATGGCGATCTCAAAGCGGTCACCGCACGGGCACGGGTAATGGTAGATTTCGAGAGTAGGATCGTAGGTCATGTCTTCAATCTCTATCTCGTCGTAGATGTTCTCAGCCATCTTGGGAAGTGGGGAGTTAATTTGGGGGCGGGTGATGTTACAGCGGTAAAATGGAGATGATTTTTTGTAGTGGGGGGTTCATTTCTTTACGGGGGATAAACGGGAATATGTGTTAGCGGGGATTTAAGTCTTGCGCTACGAGTACCTAGGGACAGTAAAGAAAGACATGGCCCCACTCTGCAAGCGCATGACAATAATAGCCGCGCTGTTACTTGGCGTTGTTTTAAGTGATAGCTAATGCTCGGCTAATTACTATGTAAAAATCGTTATTTCCTCCTATAAAACATTAACATAAGCTAAAAAAGCTCTAGGAAAATTTATTATATAAAATTTAACTTTAAAATAATATCTCTATTAATTTTATTTGTAAGTTATCTATTAGTATCACAGGTATATAAATATTATAATTACTTCTTACTATATAGTAGAACTTAGTCTTAGGGTTTCTAGTTAATATTACTTAGTATTCTAAGTAGTATTATAAGAGCGAAGAAGAGTTATGCTCTTTGCTAACTAAGCTATAGGTAGTTATATAAGCTATGTAAGGTTATATAACTATAAAGTCTTTTACTATATTCTCTATATTCTAATACTAGTAACTTCTCTTTTATTACTAGTATTACCTATTTAGGATTAAGGATACTATTATTTTCTCTTATATTATATAGTCTATTACACTTACTATTATCTGCGTAATATAAGTCTTAGTTCTTATAGCCTAAAATATAGAAATATTAAAGGAAAACGTGATATAGTTAGTAAAGCAATTTATAAAGCAGCCGCAGATTAAATTAACTAATAAGGAGAATATAATCATAATTAAAAAATAGATAAGAAACTAATAAGAAAGATTCTTAAGTATACTTAGAATCTAGCTAAAAAATCGCTATAAAAATATATATAAGAATACGTTTTTAGT
>QGMF01000841.1:0-15661 GCA_007821475.1 Lachnellula arida
GTGTAAAGGGCATCTCGTGGCGGTGCTTCGAGGTAGTGCGGGTTGTCATCCTTAAGGTTGAGTAGTCTGAGGATTGGGCCTTCTGGGAAGGATGGGTTGTCGAAGGTGTCGGTTGAGGTTGGGGATGCCGCTGAGGTATTGGCGCTGCTTGGTCCTTGAAACGAGTAGTCTGAATCGTCGTGCTTGAGTTCGGGGAATTTAATTTCAGTTGTATAATACGTTCGTTGACTCCTGGAGGCTCCCATATACCATTCCTTTCGAGACTCGATAATTTTGAGAATTCCAGTAGTCTCATCGGTAGCTAAGCGGAGAAATGTCCATCTGTCGTCAATAGGCCCCTCTTGATGTTGTCTTCGCCACGTAGTTTTATCGTTCTCTGTCTTCTCAATCAATTCCTTGCATGGAGAATTCAAGGGAAACCGAATGCAGTGGTAAAAAGAGGTCCAATCTATCTCCTCGACTTCAAATGAAGTTTGATTAGATAGAGCATAAAAATGTTCCTCGTGGAACTCGAAACAAATAGTCGAGCCAATCTCATTCCCAACCATGTCCGGGAGGTGGATTTTCTGTTTGAACCATTCTTTGCCTCCGAAAGAATACCCTCGGATCACCCATTTCTTGTGTCCATCATTTCCCAGGTCAGAATTGGTTCCGAAATAGAGGAACTCTCTATTATGGCGCACAAATATTTTCTCTGTGGAATCCAATTCCTCGACGAGAAGAATAGCCTTGTATCTGACATGAAATGTGATGAGCCATGCCGTAGAATCCGGGCCTGAGGATCTGTAGAGGCATGAGATTATCCGATCCGAGTAGTACAAGATTTGGAACGTTCCTCTATTGTTATCCTGAATTTCGGATAGTGCTTGGGTCAGCAAACCCGGGATGCTGATGACAACCTCATGGTCGCCAGAATTATGGAGGTCCAAAACTCTAACTTTGTCGTCGAGAGTGTAACATAATACACCTTTCAAATAGACAAATGCGTCACAGAACCCGATAGTGGCAACCGTGAATGGATTCACGGTGGCCAGCGCATTGCGCCTTTTAGCAGCCCTGCGAAGTGCTCGTGCATTGCCACCGCCAGCTGACGCAGCGGCCACGGCTTCATTGGAGAATTTGATCTTAGTCTGTACGCAGGTATCGTCAGCAGCTGAACTTAATCTGACACCCAAAATTCCCAATCTGACTAGGAATAAACGAAACTTGCTCACCTGAACAATGTTTTTGCAAAAGTTCTCTTCCATGACGATGAATTTTAATTCCTTACACACGAGAGCCAAATTGAAGACGTCGTCGAAGTCGATATTTCCCACGATATTTGCCAACACCTCGTAGGGAACACATAACAGACCAAACATTACACTCTCTCACGAGAACAGAATATAACAACTTGTCTAAAAGAAACGAAAATGTCATAGTATCAGCCATTATAAGGAGGGTTTGGGAACGAGTAAATGCAAAAATATAAATATGAAACTGACCTGCACACTGGTGTTGAGAAAGAAGAGAAAGCATTGGTGATCTTGTGCAGAAAGAAATAGGGCGGATAGATTAGAGTGACATTGTGTCAGCCCTGGGCTATATGGGCGAAGACTTATACTGCATGTTCCTATGCGGCTCTGCATCTTTGAGGCTCAAGTCTGAGGAACAGGCTATCATATTTTCTGAAACCTAGTCCTGGTGGTCTCACAATATTGAATCATGAGCGAGAAAGGAATAGGATGATCCGAAAATTAACGGGGCCTTTTGAGGCTGTGTCGGGTACGCTACATCATGCGTGTTCGGTTGAAAAAGAGCCGCATTGTTGGCACTCTCAGATCGTCCCGGTGATAAGATCCTCGTGGCCATCTTTTATGACATGTCAGACGAGAATCTCAGCGATATCGTCATCAGTTTTCGCCCTATTTATAAGTCTCGTCTCAATGACCAGGAATTTCCGAATCCCAAAAACGTTGAAAGAGAAGAGGGATGGTCCCAGGATCCTCGTCGGCGAACATGTAGCAGTAGCGTAGCTCGGGAACCCCTGCTTTGACCAATCAGATGAAGTCCCAACCACACCTCCTCAAAGTGAGGCTCTTGCCCTGTGAGATGAGGGGTTTTACTACGCCCCAATATAGTGCTGGATCCCAACTGTTCAATCGGTTACATTCCCGGTCCACCAACGGAATTCTCGGGACGTATTTCAGCATGCCGGACCAGTAATTTGTACTCCCCGAGTCCCCGAGTCATGCACATACCTATACATTCATGGCACTTGCCTGCAAATGCATTGCATAGGATAGCCAAAGCTTTCCTACCTCCGTAATAAGGGCAGCGCCACGAATCATCATTGGATGGTCGAGCCACCAGTCGAGAAGTCGAGAAGCCCTTGGCAGGGGAACAGGTAATTTGCGCACCGGGATCTGCAATAGATGAGGCTCAAGTGTCTGAGAAAGAGCTAGGGGTAGCTCAACACGCGGCTCAATTGCCAGGGTGCTGTGATAAGAAATGCTGTGCCAGTCTGTCTTGGTTAGCCTCCGAGTAGAAATCTGCCTCGGTGGCGTCCGTGCAGAGCCGCTTCGTATCAAAACACCGGATGCAATAAGCCATTCCTCGACGATGAAACGGACGAGTCTATTGAAGGCTTGAAAGCTAGATACCATTGCGGGGTCTGTACTGCAAGGAGCGTAAGTATTGGCAATGCATGATCGGATGGCTTGGAATTGAATGGCTGAAATGGCTGGCAGGGCGTTGCAATATGTGCCTCGACCGAGAGGGAAGCTCTTGATGCACAGCGCACAGCAGAACTTGGGAAGCAGCGAGTGGCAGAAGCGATGGGGGAGTGTGGGCTTGGGTGGATGCCATTCCATACTGCCCGAGCCTGAACATCCCAAGAACCGGGAAAATGGGAAGTGTCGCGATTCGATGGCCTCGAGAGAGGCTGCAGCTGTGCAGGAAGATATATTAATCGCAGCCGCGGTTGACGAACGAGATCGTTCAAAGATACGGAGGTAACAGTAGCAGTAGCAACTGTGGTTTAGGGTAGTACGGAGCGGCAGACCTACCGGTAGAGTACTTCCCCGCATTCAACGCGGGCCGTATAGTAATACGGAAGCCCGCAGATGGAGTGGTAGTACATGCTGCTTGTACTGGTACATGGAGTCTGGGAGCGGGAGGGGAGACGTGGCTGGTGCTTTGTATACTGGTGCTGGTGTCGGGGGGGTGAGTGGGGGCGGCCTCAGGCCAACGGGTATATAGAAGAGGATGGGATGGATGTTTCTAACCCTGCGTACGGTTGGAGAATTTCGGCGTCTTCAAGTTGATGCTTTGATATAAGTATGTATAATTTAATAAGTTACGTGATAACAGATTTTTTTAGACGCTATTTATCTTTTTTGACCCCGTCCCGTCCCTCTAGGTAGGTACCTGCAGTCAATCCACCAAAATTTGCCTTACACATTGGGTAAGAAAGTATACACTAGCGCTGGCAATCAGTAATAGAAACAAAGAAGTAGTAGGTATTTCTACTCCTCTTTACTGATAGAGATATTACTTTTTACCAGCTAGTATACGCCCACTTATCGAATGGGTAGCTCTTCAGATCTCCGTAGGCGCCTATGGATTGTTGTATTGTGCCGTCGGGCATTTTAACTTCGTCTTCGTGTAACTGTTCCCAATAAAGTTTCAGGTTCGACTTTAGGGTTTTAAATTTAACACCTGCGCAATCTGCCTTACACTCCTCAAAGGCTTGGGTTCTACTTATAGCCCAGCAATTGCCTGCCATCTCTAGGAGCATGCAAGAAAGCTATAGCTTAGTTAGTCCGCGTGATCCGCAATAGAGAGTCAGCTGTTCTTACACATAGATTTGCACCTCGCTTGGTTAGTGCTTCGCCCTTGATATCTCTCTGATCGAGCTTCTGGTAGATCTCCACTGTCTTGATATCATCTACTCGACTAATGTCGGCAGGCGCTGCTATAGCTGGGAGTAGCCACACGGAGACTAATATAAGGATATGATAAACAAAGCGCGACATTATAGTGTGAAATGTTGCACACCGATAGGAAGTTCCAGGGAGCCGTATGATATGTCGGGTGCGGTGAGGAGATTGGAAGATAGATTCGGAGATGTTAGGAGGGAAGGTGCGCAGATCTACTAGTCTAACTAGTAGATTTATTATTGGATATAGACTCGAGAGGAAAAGTAATCTGAATAGAAAAATAAGTCGAGATTCGGGAGATATCATAGATATTTAATCACGGCCTTAAAGCACCTAGCTCCTATTATAGCCTCGTAACAAGTTCCTTAAAAGAGCTAGTCGGTTAAAACTCATCTTTATTCCTTTCGGTCTTCCTTCTTTGCTCCCTCCGGTTTATAATCAGCGAAAGCGACTGTCCACTCTTCATACCTCCTCCAATCACCTCATACCACCCTCACTATATCGTATCCCCATAAACCCTCTCAATAATCCCCACCCTAACCTCCTTCTTTCCTTCCTTCTTCCCCCCCTCCCCGCACGTTCCAGAAGCCCATACACAGTCGTCCGGTCCGTCCCCATCCCCGTGTCTGCAGTGTACAGTACGGTGTACGACTTGCTCGTGCGGTGATACGATACGCGGACCGGATCGATCGAGCGAAGCGGTTGCGGCCGCGGTTGACGACTGCCGGCGTTTGCACCACCACCGTATATATTTATTTATCTGGCTGGTGCTGTGCTACGGTACTGCCATGTCGTGTCAGCATAGCAACAACAAGTGGTGCAACTGCTCGTACCTGGACGAGTGTTATTCACGAACTAGCTTTGTACTCCGTGCTCTGCGCTGCTTGTGAATACCGCAGTTGAGACAAAGTCTGACAGGCGGCGGTGGGGTATGTGAGTACAGTACTACTCCCGACGTAGGTTGGAATTATTGTTTCGAACGTAACGTAATCGAGAAGCAACTGATGTGACGTTTGATGGGTATAGATAGATGTTGATGGGTAACACTGCTTGGTGGCTGGTTTGCAGCAGAGCTGAGACGTATGCTGTGTACTACGTGGCTTTCGGGTTTCTTGCTGTGGATTTCTTCATCCGTTTGGTGGTGATTGAGAGAGGACTTGTCAATGCAACGTTGAGGAAGTAATCGACTTAGCCGTAGTCGAAGAGAAACGTTTCGATGAAAGGATTTTGAGGTAACATACCGCAAAGTTTTCCCTAGTTATTGGTCCAGTGTGCATCTCACCTAATGAATCGGACAAGGAGACTTCTCGGATGTAGTGTATCAGAACCAGGCCTGATATTTGATCGATTAGCGTAGAATCACGTTTAGTTCCACGAAAAGTTGACAATGTCTTCATTGACTACGTCAAAAACTGCACTAAGGTGCTCAACATATCCTTCGTCAATGTTTCCTCCTCTGAATCCCCTTGCATGGTATCTAGCTGCTCTGTAAAAATATTAGCACCAGTCTCATGTTGCACCAAGAAAATAACCATACCTTGAATAGTAGCCTTCACCACCGCCAGCGTCTCATCCCTATCCCCAAGCAGTGCTTGTATCCTTTTTGAAGCTCCATCGTCCTCAGCCACCAGCCAGGCTAGAATAACGTCAATAGTCTGCAGACAAAAGAGCCCGGCATCCAGCCGCCTTGATAGCCATTCGTCCGCCGCATCTTCTCTTTCTTCCGCATCGAGATTCGTTTGTTCGTTTCTGATCTGCTCATCCACAACAGCTACCCTTGCAGCATAATCCCTCCTCAGCTTGACCAATTTCCCCAGCTTCTCGTAGTCCTTTTCTACAAACTTAGCGAGCGTGCGTATCCTCCCGCTGGAATTCGCCGGTAAAAGTCGGAGTAATGAGGAGAATATTCCGAGTAGATGTTCGCTTGTTTGGCTATCTTGCTTCTTCATGAACATGCTGAACACGACCTTGAGACCTGCTGCCTCAACCAACTTTTCACATACTTCGGCTCCGCTCTGCCCTCCTAATGCATGATCTACTAATCGGAGAGCACGGTATTTGCTCATTTTCCCTTCGCGGATCATGATGAGACATAGTTCAACTCCTTCCGCTTCAACAAACTTTGTCTTTCCTTCCGGCTCATCCACCACACAGGTCAAAGAGTCGAAGACGTTTTCAACGAATTCTTCTTCCTCCGTTCCTTTGACTGGATCTCGTTTCCGGTATGCAGCGAGTATCTGTAGTAACAGATCTACACCATCCAGCTCGCAAAGTTTCCGCCGGTTGATGGGGGATGATTGTAGAAGAATAGCTAGAACTTCCGCGGCGTATTGCTTGTTCTGAGAGACCCGTGATTCCTTCTTCTGTATCCTCTCCAGCAACCAATTTAGCACTTTCGTATCCTGCCCAATCTTCTCCGCCAGTGAACTCCTCGAAGCCATATTCTCCAGTACACTCAACGCATGATAAACCCCACTCCTATCCGACTCATTCCCCTCATTAAACCTCCCGAAATTCGAGACCAGTAAACCAAGTAAATCAGAATCCACCATAGCATCCACAAGTGTATTCCACTGCTCCTGCTCGGCCTCGACATCCTCATCCGTAAGCTCACTGATAATCTCCACGGCGTCAATGGCAATATCTGTATTCTCATGCGCCAGCAACCCGACCAGACTCCCTACACACCCCAGCTTCGCAAACTCTCCATAAAGCTCAGGGTGCTCGCTCAAAATACTAAGCGCCTTAATATCCGCATCCAAATCCGCCTCACTGCCCATAAACTTCTGCGGCTCATTCTCGAACTTGGCTCGCAGCTCCGCGTTCTTCGTAATCTTCTTCTCGAAATTCAGTGCCAACTTCCGTAGCCAGGCAGAGTCTATCTTCTCGGGTGCAATTTCTGCGGATTCTTGACCATCCATGTAGTCCAGTATCTCGTTTTCCTCGCGCGTTACGCCGCCACCGAAAAAACGCCCTTCATCGTCGTCGGGGATGTCGGGACCGTAGTCTTCGTCTTCTGGGGGCGCGGAGGGCCCGGCTTCCATGTCATCGTCATCTTCAACTTCTGCGGGGTGGCCATTGGATTTGGCGTGGCCGTTTGAGGAGAGCTTCGCGGATTTGTAGATTTCGTCTAGGAGAGTCAGGAGAGCTTTTGGAGGTAGGGTTAGGGGACTGACTTGGGTCTCGTGTTGGTTCTAATTTACGCTTGTTGTTGGGTATTGCGGGTTTCTGCAATTAATGTTAGAGCTGAGGAATGCTAGAGGTGGAGTTGGAGCTACCTTGAAGAGGTCGTCGATGCTAGACATGGCTGAGCTGCCTGATGATCAGGCTACGCGTCCAGGGAGTTTTCAAAAGTGAAAAAAATGAACGAATGTGATATGTGTGAGAACTTTTCGTATTAATTTGACCAAGATTTCGAGTAGGAAACAGAATTAGCTTGACAAGAAACGTTGCTTGTTGAAGCTTGAAGCTTTTCTGCGATTGGAGCTCGATTGTTTACTATCTGCACGTGATCCGCCTCAAGTAGTGACTTCGCTTTCGCTATCAATTAATCACTTCTCCTTTCTCATTTAATTATGAAGAAACAACATATAAAATAAAGTACATTCCCCAATGGAAAATAGCACCATTGAATCCGGGGGGTTCTTCCCACCATCTTTACCATCGCCAGCACCAAGCAATACGTCCATCAGCTCCACAACTTCCAACTTGCCCCACCCCCGCGCCCATGCCTTACGAGCCGGCTCAGCAAAAGAAGATGCAGCAAGACGATACGTCGAGAGCAGATTACTGCATGTTTCGAGACGATACACAAAGAAATTCCAGCTGCTAGAGGAAGCCGAGGAAGTTCATGGGTATGCGAGTATGAGTGAGGTTGCTGAGGATCTAGGGGATGTGGTTGATGTCTTGTGGATCTCTGGTACTCGTATGTATAGAAATACAGTGTTCTTGATGGGAATATACTGATGTACCTTTTAGCTAGTTTACAAATCCCATATTTACTTAATGTGGCCGGAACTGTGACTTCGTATCTCCCAGCATTCCCGCCTTCACCAACAGCTACTTTCAAATTGCTGAGGAAACTGGATCATGCTTTTGCTAGTCTAATCAAGGGTGAAGATAGTGAGACTGGAGAACCTTTGCCGGGTTTTGAGGCTGGGAAGAGGGCGGGCATGAGTAGGACTGATATGGTCAGGTGTAAGAGCTTGGTGGAGTCAACAAGGGTGCTGGTCGTAGATGTTATGAGTCGAGATCCGGAGATTGAGAAAGATACTCCTGAGGAGAGTGGTACGGAGGCTGATGCCATGAGTGTTGATGAGAGTGGTTATGGTGATGGCGTCGAGGATGAGCATGACATGGACGTTGCGAGGGTTTATGAGGGAACAATTGTTCAACTTGGCGAAATCCTGGGTGATGCATTTGGTCCTCAAAGTTGAGCAACTATGGCAACGGCTATTTTAGGTTGCTGGAGTTCGGCTAGGTGAAAAAGGGGCGTTTGGGTAAGGCTCGGAGTCAAATGGCACATGAATAGGGATTGCATTGACGGCTTCTGGGATTAACTATCTGTGTCTTCTATCTCGATCCCGATCATCATATCGATCCCTATCACCTCTTCCTCTTCCTCTGTCTCTCCGATCATCAAATCGGTCTCTGTCACCTCTTCCTCGTTCTCGTCCACCACCCCTATCTCTCCGGTCATCTCTTTCTCGGCGATCATCCCGCGAGTCAAAGTCCCCTCTCTCCCTTTGAGGACTTCGACTGCGACTCCTCTCACGCTTTGATGAATCAAACTTTTCCTCCCTCTCATGCCGCCTCCGTAACTCATCTTCATCATACACCATTCCATATCTATCCCTCCTGGGTCCACTGCTATATTCTTCCATCTTATAATGTCTCTTCTTCTCCAACCCACTAACACCACCAAATCCTCCTCCGCCGTGCCTACGTTTGGAATTCGTTGCCGTTCGCCATGTATCTGACAACTTGGAGACGGATTGTGAGAAATCAACATGAATTCGGTGGTCATCTATCAGGACACCCTGCATTTTGAAATATGCTTGCTCGCAAGATGTCTGGTCTTCGTATTCGATGAAGGAATACTGCAAGCTGTCGCCTGTACGCTTGTCTCGGATGACTTCGCAGGAGAGGATCTTGCCGAAACGACTGAAAATGAGTTCGAGATCCTCATCTGTCGTGACTGGGTTGAGTTTGCAAACGAAGAGGACGTTCTCCGGTGGCTTCACTTCCGCAAAAGGAAGATCACCAACCATTTCCAAGGTCAAAGCTTGTGCCCTAGCTTCTCTTTCTCGCCGCTGCTTCTCAACAGCCTCTGCATCTCCCTCTTCCTCCAGGTTGTCATCCTCCCCGATGCGTACTGTAGCAAGCTGTGCCTTGGTAGGTAAAGGGCTTTCAGGTGGCTCCACGAGCCCGGGAGGATCGTCATAGGGATCATCTAGGACAACCGTATGCTTAATTCGAATGTCCACCAAAGGTCGGCCTTTCTCATCGCAGAAGGCTTCGTTGATCTTTTCAAGCGCATCAAAGCCCTCCACAACCTTGCCGAAGATTGCTGCTTTGCCATCTAGGTAATCCAAATTGTCGCCAAGTGTAATTATGAATTGACTACCCGCAACGCGCTCATCTGGATCCTTGGTCGATTGGGCCGTAGCCATACTGACAGTCCCCCTCTCCACATGCTTCAGCTTTGGGTGTAAATCCGCCGTAAACGTCCTCTTTGCAGGCCCGTCAAGAAGCCCCCATATCGAGCTTCCGCCGTCGCTTTCTTTCGCTTCTGGGCCGATGGGATCGCCGGTTTGGAAGGAGAAGTTCTTCTGAACATTGTAGACGGGGGAAAAGTTGTAGTATTTGACTTTGCAGAGCTTTAGGAAGCTAAATAATCGCGAGTCTTAGTATCTATGTGTTCAGTTATTTAACGGGCAGAGGGGTTTCGAGGGGCACTCACTTCTCGCATAGTTTGGGCGAGTAGTCGACCAAGAGATCGATGACTATGTCGCCGGCTGAGGTTTCGAGAAGGACACTCATGGTTTCGGTTTCGTCTTACCCCGGTAAAATACAGCTTAATAAAGATAGTGTAAGAGCGTGGGATGTCACGTTGGCACCAAACCAAAGGCCTCTAAACAAGCAGGCTTGTGTTGACATTCTGGTAATCCATTGCGGCAATATTCGATCGGCGTTTAACGCGCTTATATGTCACGATTGAAGCGCTAGTCACATTGAAGCTCTGGCCTCTTTTCTTCATTACCTAACTAAGGTAAGTATAGACCTACACTTCCCTCGACTGTTTGTGATTTCACATCCAAACCTGTTGATCCGCGCAAACCCTCTCAACCGCTTCCCAGCCCAGCATACATACTCCGTACGCACATGCCTCGTTTGCTGCCAGCGTCTTCCCTCCTTCTCTCCTCTCATCTCAAGTCCATATCACGTGCCAGGCACCTCCTCTCCTCTTCCCCTCAGTCTTGCCTTGCCTGGCCTAGGTATCCTTGAGGGGATCTCCCGAGATCTTACCACCTGTTGTGTATCATCTGACTAGATCAGTGATACTATTGGAAGAGATGGATTAGATGACTAGATCCCGCCGGATCCCTTTCCCCGGTTCCTGAATGTTGGACGACGCCTTGTCTGGTCTTTCCCCACAACTTACTTCTCGCCCCTTTGCTCCGTACCTCGATCTCCTGGAGTCCTGCATCAACTGTCCGACCTCCTTCCGCTGTCCAGACCAGTCCTTGAAGATCTGTTGATGTACAACCTTTGTTGGCGTTCTAGTTGCAATCTGAAAAACCTTCGATTCTTCTGCATCACTCCTGTGTACGACGTTCATTTCATCCCACATTTCGACGAGTACCAGGTTTATGGATACCATTAATTAATGGTTGGATGGGATATGTTGATCTGCTCTTGGCCGTTCGGGAACCTGCATAACCTAAAAAACGCTGAAGATTTTCAACAGGGAGGCCTCCTTTGTCATCCACGCCACTACCCGACTCATCTTGAGAATCCTCCGTAACTCCTGCATGCCATCTCCACGTGCACGGAGGAAGTGTCACAAATTGTTCAACATGATCTGGAGGCTTGTCATAAAACTATAGTTTTTATGGGTCGGGGATGAACGTCCCGCCGAGCCATACTATTATGCATATATTCAACGTGCAGAATATATTTGATACGTATAAATATCATCAATAGGATCATACAAGGGAGTACGAAACTTTCGCGTCTGGCCGAAAATCGCCCGTGATTCTGTATTGCCCAGATGAACCCCCTCTTCGTTGAAGTGTGGTACGCAAGACCATGAGAGCCTCTCCAGGGCGTGGCTCTCTGAACGTCGTATCTCTGTCCCATTTTTCCCTACTATGATTGGTATGTTCACAGCTTCGTCACAGAAAATTGTCGAAGTCTTCCACCATCTATGCGGAACATGACTGGTACAGGTTATCGTCTTGTTTTCGAGGCCCCAATATCAAATCCGTATTCTCGGCATGCGACGAGAAGTCACTGTTGAACTCTGCAGAATTTTAGTCTTTGAAATGCATGCAAGTGTTGTGTAGTGGTACTTCATCAGCAGCTAGGTGTTGTACAAGTCCTCAGAACTCCCGCGGAATTTGCCTTCTTCATCCAGATATTTGGTTGAAGCTTGGCCCTGTCTCACTCCGTGGTGTCCAAGTTGAAAAAATTATAGGTTTCTTGCAGAATCTCCATTCAATTTGCCTCGTCATAACCGGTCTCCACAAACAGCATTCAATTGCAACCCATTCTGGTGATACTGACGGTCACCCAGGAGTTTTTTGCAACGTCAAACGCATATTTTCTTAGAATCTTCGCTTTCCTAATAGGGCCGCTTATCCGTCCAAGCAATTCTCGTCCTCTGTGCAGATGATCCAGCCACGCTGCAGAAAAGTGTATTACAGCATTTTGCATAAGTAAAGTTAAAATCGTACAAATTGCGTTGCATAGTGGCTGGTTTAGCTCCATCAACGGTCGTCACAAAACTAGCAAACAATGTATAAACTAGAAGATTGGTTGAGTTGGATGCAGCTATAGGGAGGTTTGCTTGATTGCCCATCTCTACCTACTGTAGCAAGTATACATCTTCACCTGGCCGGGGGCTTCTGCTTGTGCCATGTTCCATGAAGCGGTCAAGAATTGAGGCCTAGGACTTGCAGTCGCAAAGTGAGGAGCGTTTGATTTAAATACAAATTGTCAAGCTCGGTCAAGGATCTGGCGTCCCTTGTGTATGATGTGCTGTACTGCATGAATATAAAATCGCTGCATCAATGACGAGCCAATTTTCTAGGCGCCTGTTTTGTCCCATGGATCAAGCTATAGTTCTTCATTCGCAGTCGCCCGTCCTACAGGGCTACGTATGTTTGTTGTTCTGTGGTACGGCCGTTGAATAAGGCGGCTCTTCGGTTTGTTTGCTGGATTATGCCTCCTGGCACTGTTGTTACCTGTCATAAGACTTGGCGTACTGTATCTTTCTCTAAAAGTAGTCAAGGTCCCGAGTGAAATTTCCCGCCTTAGGTGGGGTGGTTGTGAATTCAAAGTTGGGGAAGATGCGGTTTCTGGCAGATGTCTTCTTTCCTAATGCGGACATGGAGATCTAGTCGAAGGACCTGCATGGCCCATTTTGCAGCTCAAACCCAGTATTCTTTATCTAGCACTTGTGTTTCATAGATCAGACAGTCTCAGGAGAACTAAAACTCGGGAATCCATACGCAGGGGAAATTCTCAGTCAGTCTCAGGATAACCAAGCAATTGAAATACTTGAAGGCCTTGCCCAGACTCTCCAACATCTAGGCACGCACTCTGTTTGTCGAAATGTACCGAAGGATACGAAGATCAACGTCCTGATGCGTACAAGCCATGCGAGGCGTGTGAAGCGCCCTGCAGCTATCCACTGGTTGTAGACAAGACTGTGGGTATGGCTGGCTTGACCATGCATCATCGAATAGCTGCTTCCTAGAGTCTGAGAGAGCACTGAGGCATTTCTAGAGGAGATTATGGTCATATATCGCAAAACTTGGACCATCTGCAGCCTTGTTCCGCAGGTGTAAACATGCCCTCTGGTACGCAAACATCATGGAGACGTCACACGCGATATAATAAGGTAGTGCTTGCCTCGCCTGACCGCCCCCAGGATTGGCCCATGCCTTACTCACTCTCAGCTTGATCTTTCTTGAGAGCTACAGCCCCTAAGACGCTCGTTTGACATAATCAAGTAATCTCTGTCCCTCGCATCTTCCCTTTCAATCATTATTTTGCTTCAAAATAGAAGATCCTCAAAGTAAGAATACACCACACTCTTCACAGCGGCGCATCAACCTGATACGGATCGAACCAGATGGTGACTCGAGCTTATTTTGACGATGAGCTTGCCTTCCGTCGAGATAGTAGCCGTGGGCATGGTTACCCTCTGAGCCGCGAATTACCTCCCGCACCTAGTCCCTACAACACGGCCCGGGAACATCACTTGTCGAACCATGAGACTCGGAATGGCAATAGCGCTGCGGATCCAGAGAATAACTCTCGACCGAGGAGCAGAATTCCAGTTGCTGTAAGTCGCTCGATCTCTGTGAGTGAGATCTCGGAGCTAACGATGTACAGTGTGGACGATGTCGAAAGCGCAAGATCCGTTGCAGTGGTGATCTAGGAACGGGTCTACCGTGTACGAACTGCAAAAGTGCTGGCAACGAGAATTGTCAATTCTTGAGGGTAAATGATAAACTGTGCGCAACGTTGTGCTATTGCTTACTTTCTGTAGGTCTCATCTACGGAAGCAACCATGAAGAACGAGCCGAATGACTTCAATAACTTCGAGCCTCCGTCTGCAGCTGCCCGGCTTCAGTGTCGCATGGTTCCATATGGCCATCATGCTTATGTTCAACAGCCGACGCCCGTTGATGCTTACTATCAACGCAACACCTCATTGTCAGGGTATCAGTATCCAGCAAACGCCAAGTACTATACGATGCCGCCATTTGAGTACCAAGACGAGGATTTTGTCATGCAACAATCCTACCCAGCAGCTATGAGCTCCGACCAACTTCTATCTTCCAACTTTCCAGTTCCTAGTGTCAGCCGAGCATGGACCCCGACACCACAATCCTCCAAGAATGCTCCAATGTTTCTCGAGCAGGAATCATCTTTCAATCATGGTCAACTCCCGTACCACACGTACCCACTTCGACCGGCCATCAGCCCTGAGACCAAGAGTTCTTCGCTGGGCGGGCAAATCTTGACTGGATCTCTCCCTGCACCTGAAAGTGGAAACAACCGTGTTCTCCCCTTCCCAGCTGCCAACCGACAGCAGGTGGCATCCTACCTCCACTCAAGCTCTAACGGTCTTCCAACATCCCAGGGAGGTTATCAATCGTACGATGGACTTGCAAGCACGAACACCCAGTCTAGAAAATCCATCAACAGCAGCTCCATCTCCGAGAACGCGTCCCTCTCATCATCCTACCTTCCGTACTCTAGTAGTAGTCCCGAATCGCTTGCGTCATCCCAGAGAGCGTACAGTTCGCAGACCCTATCTCAGCAAAATGCCGAAATCTACACTCCAAACAGTGAGAGCCTCTTCCACGCCAACGAATCGACAGATTCCTCGTACGGAACCAGCAGCGAGACGCCTAAAAGAGGTTCGCAGAGCAGCCAAGGAGGACCAGAAGGCTCAATGCAGTCAATGTCAAACGGCAACTTGGCGAATGGCCATGCATACGTCCCCTACAACAACCAGTCCAGCTACCCCGCTCCACCGATGAACATCCACCACGCTCCTCATCGACGTCCCTCGACTGGAATCTCGGCTTCTTAACTTGACTCACCAACACTATTTACGTTTAGAATTTTCATATGTACTCGTGGGATGGATCAGTCCGCAGGCGGCATGGTGTTTACATTGGTTCGATTCGATTCGATTTATTTTCTCAGGCGAAAGGTGGGCTAGGAAAAGAAAACTAAAATGCAGGGAAACCAAGCTGGCAACAGCGTTGCTGTACAATTATGCGTAAGGGGTTTCTGTGTCTATGGATTGATTTTTCTCATTGGACTTGGTGTCTGGCCTCGGAAGAGAATAATAGGGGGGTGGTGTCTGGTGGAGGGGAGGAGGTTGTGTCTATTCGGGGAGGAGGCTTTTCTCTGCTGTATTTTCACATTGGTCCAAGGCAAAGCAGTCTGTCTTTTCATTTTGGCTTGGCGCTATCAAAAGAAAACTTGACATCTTCCACATCCACACTAATTGAGTAATTCGAGTATTATATTCCTACGCGGGATACTCCACCTTTCATCCCCACGAGTACTTGAACACATTCATTCCTCGATACCTGAACATCCTCCATACCTACCTACCTACCTACCTACCTTGACTCAGTACAAGAAACCCATCAATGGGTGAATGAATTACAACCAACGCACCGTCCCAAAACGGCAACCCAACCTTTTGTTGCACGTCGCGTCGAAATGGTCGGTCATTACGTCAAGTGTTCCTCTCCCGCTCATTCACCAAGTCGCCGGGCCGAAGGTAGGGGTAGTAGGTGTATATAGTTAAATAAAAGTTTTTGCAAATATATCCAAGGTGTGATGGTGTACTGGTCTAGGTTTCTGTGAGAATTTATCGTCGAGCTTGCTTGCTTGCTTGAGGGTGTCCTGACCTAATGTTTTTGCATTTGTGTTTGGATTTGGGTTTGTTTGATGTGGTGGTTTGGATTCTGCGCGCTTTGGAA
>QGMF01000842.1:0-15572 GCA_007821475.1 Lachnellula arida
CTATATAAAATCCGAGCTAGGTATAATATATTCGCCTCTACGCGCTTAGAGTTTTTTGCGACGAAGCTCTACACCGCGGGGATTAAGTAAGCATAGTATGCGAAATAATATATCCCTATCATACGATTAGTATTAGTCCTAATATTATATATTACTTAGAGATAAGGGGAGAAAGTAGTAGATATACTAAGTAATAAGATATCCCTCCTTTCTAAAGTATATATATAATAAACCTTTCCCGTATCCCTAGACTTTCCCTTAATCTAGCTTATGCTTAAGCACGCAATAGACCTAATAATCTAAATCTATTCGAGTAGTAGTAGATAATCGCTTGAAAAGCTCTAGATTTTTTCGTATTCGGGCTATAGTTCGAGTATTAATTAGGGTTCTACTATTAGTAAGGTTAAAAGTAATCTCCTTATTAGAGTAGCTTAATCGAAAGAGTAAAGCAATCTTCGCTCGTAACTAAGGCGTATTATTAACTAGAGGCGTATGGATTTAGGCGTTCTACTATTAAAGGCGCGTTCTGAGGCTATAAGAGGAAACGCGAACCTAATACTATTAAGCTAATAAATTAATAATTTCGTCCTAGGAAACGTGTATATAAACCTAGTCAAGTATGTATCGTTTAAAAGGTTCTAGATTAATTATGCGAGCAGGCATTTTCGATAGAAATATAATATATTAAAGATTTGATAATAATAGTAAATTTCAAAAGAGACACGGTCGTAGGATTTTCACTATATATACGCGTGGTACCTGTATTCCCTAGGCAATAGTACTAATACAAATATATATTAGTTCACTAGGGAACCTTATACTTGGTAGTAATATTCGCCTGCTTCCCTCCCTTAGACTAAAAATATATACCTAATACCTTAAGTTTAAGTATATAAGAAATTAATAGATTCTAAAACCTATAAAGGTATTAAATAATTAGCATATAACCTTTAAGTATATATAATTTCTAGGTGAAAATATTAGTAGGTTATATAGATTTTTAAAAGTGAACTAATAAGCTTAGCATAGGAAGCTCCCCCTCTACTAGTAATATTTTTTATAACCTAGTAGTATATTTTATAGGGACTCACGGCGACTTATTATATAACTATAGATAAACCTTACTTGAATTTTAAAATTATTAAGAAGTATAATGCAAAAAGGATTTCCTAAACTCTATGCTATCTAGATAATTTTCTACTATATAACCTATCTCTATTCTATCCTTGCTCCCCCTCTTAGTTTATCTTTCGCCTGTCTGTCTTATAGGACGCTAGCGCTGTTATTATATAACCCGACCTTATTATTATAGTCTTTTTCTTAACCTCCTCCCCCTTATAAAACTTATACCTATCTATGTCCCGCACCTTATATTTATATCCTCTATCCTGCCTTTTGTAGTTCCTGCACGCGCTACTAAACTCCCTCTCTAGCTTAATATAGTCACTATAGATACTATTACCCTTCTTGTATCTGCTACACTAGTTTCGTTTCTGCGTACTACTTTCTACTAAGTTAGTATATAAAATAGTACGCACGAGGGAATTTTTGACTTACTAAGACTAGATAAGGAGGGACTTGATAGTACGCCTATTATATAGAGGCTCGCCGATTATAGAGTTAGAGGCGTCCTAATTTCGCAGCTTAACTTTATATTTGAGATTAAGATCTATTAGCTCGCGGTGCTTTCTATGCTAGCTGTGAGGGATAAGCTAAGAGACTCACGTTAGCTTTAGGGATAGAGATAAGGACACTAGGCTCTTCTAAAGCTTACCTAGCTAGCGTCGCAGTCGATAATACTATCCTTAGAGACAGGGATAGTTGAGAGATTAGTTATACCCTTTTAGATGCTTCTAGCTTAGGCTATAGTGTCTATAGTTATAGAATTCTTTTTGAAGTTAAGGTTATTAATAATTTAAAGTTAAGGGAAAGGTGAGGAAGAAGTTATATAGCGAGTCGGCGTGAGTTATTCTAGAAGTTAAGGGCGTTCGCTATTTAGAATAGGAAGGACCCCTAGGTTAAGGGGGTGAATCACATGACTTTTTCACATGATATTTATTTATTTTATTATGCGCTTTACTCTAGGACTTATTTATTTAATTGTTTATTATATATAATAGATAATAGCTATTTATAATATCTTTTAAGTTAAAAAAAATCCTCAGGTTCTAAGTGCTTAGGTGCTTAGATGCTCAGTGCAATTGATGTTGCCGGAGTGTCATTCTCGCCAACCATACAGGAGCATGCGAAGGTTTTACTGACGTGGACATAATGGACACTCAGGCTCAGGCGGATAGGTTGAGACCGCACTGGAGTACATCTGTGGTTCCATAATTACTCATATGGTATCAGTGTTATCATGAAAGTAGGAGTCCTTCTTGACTCACTAATGTCTGCATTGACTGTTGGCGGAGGCTCGTGACTGGTTTCGGCAGGTACGTCTCTGGCAGCTATATTGACTCTGGAAGCGATCGAGCTTCAGCTTCGTGTATTCATGGCAGTGATTTATGACGAGTGTAATGTTGATTTGCTAAGATGTGTATTCGAAAGGTTGGTGTAGGAAAGGCTGTGTAAATATTGGTCGTGTGAGTGAAAGCAGAGGTTGTGGATGCCTGACTCTTAACAATGTGATTATGTGAATCATGAAGATAGTGAAAGTTCCCCTACCCCAGCGAATGGAGATGGCAGATAGAAAAACCAGAGACTTCCTTTGAGTTGCTCCTTTCGTGGCAAGTTGAAATCCTGGACAGGGTAAAAGGACAAGTGCTGGTTTATTGCCTGCAAGTAGGACTTAACTCACATCCTAAGACCATTGTTGAAGATTGTGATCTTGCAGAATAATACGGAGGTAAGTCTTTGAACATCAAAACCCTGGGTTGATAGAAAAAATAACCAAAATCCCCATGTTGTTTGAAAGTAGTAATTCAATCTGTAGTAATGTGATATCTCAAATCCCCCCTTTCCTGACTGTCCCCTGCCATATTCTCAAACACATAAGTAGAAGCCTAGGCGTAACTAAGGCTCATAGTAACAGACCCAGAAGCCTTACTATACCCCTCCACAGCCACAACCTGCAAATTCTGCGTGCCCAAACCCAACCCCAACCCCTTCCAAGCATTAAAATGGTTCGCAGTCGTAACCGTACCGCTGCTTCGCGGCGAAGTCCGAACAGATTTGATCTGCAGAAAGTTCGCCGTGCCTTCGATAGAAGGCTGGTTCGTCTTCTGGCTCGCGTAGATGTTGTAGGTTCCCCCGTCGCTTGAGACCGTGCCTTTTACAGAGGCGCTTGGGGCGGAGGGGTAGTAGTTTTCGACGACGTAGTACTCGACGAGGGGGTTGGTGGTCCAGCCGTAGATTTGGAGGGATACGGTGCCGGAGGTGGCGCTGAATGAGCCGGAGTAGGTGATGGGGCTGGAGGTGGAGGTTAGTTAGTATTTGGTGGGGGAGAGGTGGGTAGGAGGGGTCTTACCTGGCGTTTCCAGGGTTCCAACCTTTTCCGACAACGAAGTCATTGGCTTGAGAGAACGTCACGCTGTATTGACCTAAAGCTCCTGGGGAGTAGTTGACTGTCCCGCCAGTAGTGTAGTCCGTTGAGTAAGTCTGGCGGCGAGTGAGGTTGCTTCCGAGTTGACTGAAGTCAAAGTCTGGAATGCGGCTGATCAACTCGCTGTGATCTAGAGGGGCAGCGAGGGATATGGTGACAGCAGCAGATGCAAGAAGGATGGTAGTAAAGGAAACCATGATAAGGCGATAGTCGATGATTGCTTTTTTAAAAGACAGTTGAGAGACTTAGCTTTAATTTATAGATTTCTGATCTCATAAGACGTGATCCCAAGCTGCCAGGATAAATGGGATACTTACTTGAGAACATTATGAGATGTCTTTTAGCCGCTGATGGGCTTCAAGAGATCTAACAAATATGAAGGGGCCCTTTAGAATGTCTGGGGTACATGATTAGCCTGAAACCAGGATGAACAAATGTGGTGTAATATCAAAGTGCGTGCTTATTGTGTGGGGTAAACAATGTGTTGGTAAAAATTAACTAATGGTTCTGTTGATTGAAACGCACCAGGCTGAGATGAAGTGATGCTAAAGCATAAGACTAACCAATAAGCTTAATCTAAAACCAAACACGAAGGTGATATAGGCTGAATTGATAATGGGCAGGAGAAAATCATGATACCGGTAGTTGAAAGAATCTATTTGGTAGAATTTAATAGATGTGTGGAGTTGGCTAAGCCTTCCTACCGGTAGAGCAGGCGTGGGCGACGAACCTGTAATTAAGGCTCCAGGTCATGAGATATAATTCCAGTGCTAAAGGGGTAGGCTCAGGGTTGACTTTACCCATACATTGCTCTCACTGCCAGAAAGAATACCAACTACGAGAGATGAATCTGTAGTCTCAGCACAAAGATGAGGATACTTTCAATAATACTTTCTTCTCGAGCTATCATATATTAGTATAATACTATACACGGACTCAAGAGATAGCCTGCACTTAGTCAAAGCCCTGGTAGAGAATTTCCTTGTACTCAATTTGCATTCCAAAATATCCAAGCAAGAGTAAACCCTGATGGAATGTCTCATCGAGGAAGCCCATGCTCCTCAAAAATATCACAACCACGGCTAAGACTTCTCTGTTTCTTTGTCTCGGTCGTTGCAGATGCCATTGTATCGTCAGTGTCGAGTATGGGGGAAAGGCTGTCCATATTATCAAGGTTTTCGGGCATCGTAGGCGCTGGAGTCGCTGGAGTCGCTGGAGTCGCTGGCGCGTTGTGCGGCAGGAAGGAATCTTCTGCTCCTATCGTGTTGGAGTGCTGATGCGAGCCGGTGAGGTTACCGGGATAGACAGTTTGAAGGGTATGGTTGGTTGCGCGGCTAATGTCGGGTTGCGAAAATTGTGGCGTATTGGACGGTAGGTAAGGTATGGGCAACGCTGGTGGGTTGGTGGAGCTTGGGTGTTGATGGTAGATTCCCCATGCTACAATAAACTGATCTTGCGAAGCATTGGATGAGGAAGTAGAAGCAGAGGTAGAAGCAGAGACAGGCGCAGCTGGATTGACTTCAACTCTGATCCCATCTCCCTTCAAGCTCCCTTCAGGTTTGGATTCGCCAACAAAGTTCGACATCGGCGTGTATTTGTACCCAAGCCATTTAGCGTACGCTGAGCGATCGACTTCAGCACGAGGGTCATGATCTGTTACTTGCACCCATAACAAGCGTCCAGCTTCTTCCAGCAACGAAACGTCATGAAGTCGTTCTGACTTCTCGAGGAGATCCCATATTTTCCTTCCATTCGCAGAGGTATCCCAGAGGTCGGCTTTCCCTTCCAGGGGAAGATTCCTAATTGCTCGATGTTCGTTGGCTGTTCAGGTCAGCTCAAAGCCCTTTTTGAAACGTCTTGCGTAGAAACTGGGTAAACATTACCAGTTGGGTTGCGGCCATAGCGCTCAATAACCTCGTTGATACGAGCGGTGCGAAGTTTGTATTCGGCAGACATTGCGTTGAGCTTTCAGCAAATGCGATGGAGAGGTTGGCAACAAACAAGAAGGTAGCCAACCATGATGCTGGGCGGTGGGGAGCGGAGAAGGCGGGCGCTCTTGCCAAAGCCGGAGGTTGTTGTGGATGATATTGAATCCGAAGTTTATCTAGCTATAGATTGAATTAGACAATTTTATCAACAATTCACAGACGACTCTAGGTGCTGCATATGTCCCGCTGACCGGAGCGTGGCGCGTATCCATGAGATCTGGCAAGAAAAAACCCAACCATTATCAAGAGCGGAAGAAGGAGGTATCGAAGATGATTTCATCTTCGCCATCCTTGCCTTTCCTGAAATAATTGGAGGTTTTATTTCAGAGTACCCCCGCCCTCCCTATCTTAGGAATTTGATAGGGGCCAGGTACCCCAATGGGCAGAGATGCCTGAAGTTTTGCCATTGCATTTTTTGGAACTCTATATAGTATTTACCACTGACCTGATGGGGGTCTGCAATGTTTTTGTTATTTTTTACCTTTTGGAAAAGGGGGTAAACAAAGAGGCTAAGCGAGCGAGGGGACGCACGCGTAGGCGAAGGCTAAAACTTATAAAGGCTGACTGCACCTGTTCAACTACCTAGGTACCTGTAGGTTAGGTGAAAAATCATTTTGATAGCAAGACTGGAAGAGATGTTATGTTGGGAAGAGCTGTAAACGTACTACCGCAAGTTTAGCTTCAAGATCAAGAATTATCTGACCTAGGGTAAAGGATGAAAACGCAGTTCAAACGATCAACACAAGCAGACAATGTTCGGCCAGCGTACTTGCCATAACCGCCATATCTCAGATACCTATAATATGATTGCAGACGAATTCAAAAAGCATGTCACCAAATTAAGCAGCAGAAAAAACCATTGACAAAAGTAGGAATCTTCAAAATAAAATCGAGAGAAAACGCGATCAATCCAAACAGCGTAAAATATACACGTCTTTCAAACTTGCGATGAGAGGAGTCTCTCATAGAACCGCTCCTCAGACTGACACCGGCATCGACAGACATTATCTAGCTCATAGGAGGGTGGCTCTCATGTGCATGTGTCGTTGGAAACCTAATAACGCGCTAGTGGCAGACCTGACTCTCGATGAGAATTGGAGTCAAACGACGCTTTATTTATTCCACGCCGCACACGCCCCGTAATCGTGTTTGAGAGACGATGGTACGATAAGATTCTGATGTTCGAAGGGAAAAGTCTCTTAAGAGACCGTTTCCTGGCCTGGATTCACGGGTGTTTCAAGGTTACAAAACAGGTGAAGCGTGATTGGTAGTGAGTTGGCCGCATGAAGGGAGACCTCAGGCCGGCCAAGCATGCCAATTGATTGGATAACGCGCCACCAACCTCCCCATTATTCACGGTGTCTCCCACATGCATCCATTCGACAGTCAATGGTAGACGTAGAATGGCCAGCGCAGCACCAGTCCAGCCCAGCCCAGCACAGGTGAGTAGTGAATTAATTAGGTTTGTCCGCCCGCCAGGAAATCGGTGGCTGGGCTGGTAGACTTGAAGCTTTTTACCCTACCCAGGTCTAGGTACCCCTCCCCTCCCCTCCACGGTATCGTATCTGTCGCATTTCAAACTCCTCTTCCTATCAATCTTCTACATTCACGATATTGAGTCCAGTCATTGCCTGCTATCGCACCCATACGGACTCATATTGTGGGGCCGCGGCGCGCGACTGAGTATTCAAGTAGGCAGACGTGAGGGAGGTCATGTCCCTATTTACAATACAGAACAACATCAACTTCTCCTTGATATCACTTACAATCGCCCCGAGTACAGTTCTCGCACTCGCACTCCTCCTTTTCGTGTACCTCTACATCATCCACGCACGAAACAACCCGTTATTGCGACAGGCCAGACCGAATCGAGACCCGCATAATGGCGACAATCGAGGAGCTAGAAGGCCTGTTCGACGACCACCCTTCCTTAGACGCATCTCTGCAAGACTTCGAACCCGGAAACAGCGAGATAAACCAGTCACCCCGCTTTGGCTATCCTTCTCATCATTCTGGCTTCCGCTCCGACACCAGCTCGGAGATCGAGGAAGCAATCTCGGGAGGCAGATTCAGCCCGCCCGCTTGGAGACGGGACGGAAACGGCAATCGAAGCAGCGGCTTTTGGAATAGGGGCAACAGCATGTTGGGGAAACGGAGTAGGGATTCCAGAGAGAGCAGCCCCGAGTTCGAGAGTGCGGATGAGGGTGGGGATGAGACACTTGCTGCTGCTACAAGAACGAGGCTACCCACAGGCTCTTTGTCCCCAGAGAAGCAAAGGAGTCCGAGTCCTGATCCTTTCCCGAGTGGTGGGACGGATTTTGGAAACACATTTGGAGGCAAGAAGATCAAGCAGGAAGAGGGCCATGAAGTTATTGTACCGTCGGTTGAGAACCCGAACAATTGTATGGAACCGTCCTGTTTATTCAACTTGCATGACTGACTATATAAAGATATTCGTTTTGCTATGAGGGCAGAAGTACAGCATCGTACAGAACCATTCGAGGCTGCTTTTGAGTTTGTAAAGAGCAAATTTAACATTATGACGAAATCGTGGTCATCTTTGATCACTTCCGTCGCTATCGCATTACTTTCAATATTAGTCTTGCGGTCCTTATTCCAACCAGGCGTTCCTCCTCCAGTCCCGGACTTAGTCAAGGTGGCAGGACTTGCAAAGGCTTTCGAGCCGCTCATATTTTATTCGGAAAATGGTGTACAACAGATTGGGGATCTGCAAGCTACCGGTGTCGCTGTTTGGGATCTAGGGGAGAGTGTACGCTCAACAAATATGACTTCTGCTCCTATCATCGTCAAAGAACTCGATGACCTGAGCGAGAGTCTGAAGACATTAGCCATAGAGCTAACTCGGTTCTTCGCAAACGTCGACGGAGATGTTGACGGGTATGTGGGCTTCACCTGACTTGTATAAATCTAACACGTTACAGAATATTAATAGTTATGGACTGGGCAAAGCGCGAGTTGTCCCAATTACAAATGCTGCCACCATCAGCCCTTACATCCGCATTCGATAATATGCACAACCTATTCAGCCGCTGCGGTTTTTTTGAAACCTCATCAGGGGCACCTACTGCTCTAGGTCAGCTTGCAACGTCCATGTTCGGCCAGACGTCTCCCCAAAGAACTCGCGCAACCCTACAGCGAACTTTTACCGAATTTCTCTCCGTCTTGGAAGATTCCATCAACTCGGAACTGCAACATTCCCTCGCGCTATTTGCATTGTTCGAGTCTATCGATAAACAATTCCAAAACCTAGCCCGCACCGTCATCCGTGAAACTGCTGCACAAGACAACGCTCAAGATGATATGCTTTCGTCATTATGGACGAAGCTCCTTGGTCCTAACTCTAGCACTCTACACAAGTTTGAGAAGAACAAGAGACTGCTCGGCAATATCCGCGCCAAAACTTTCCAGAACAAGTCAGTCCTCCTCGAGCATAACGGTAAGCTCTTAACACTCAAAGCCAATCTCGAGAGTCTCAGGAGGAAGCTTGTTAGTCCCTTGGTGCGTGCTAATGGCAGCACACTGGGTCTCGACGAGCAAATTCGGGGACTCGAGGAAGTGGGTGGATATCTTGGTGGGGTGCGGGAGAGGCAAAAGGGCAAATTAATGGAGATGCTGTACGGATCGGGCAGTAATAGTGGGCGTAGAGTTATGGGTGTTGACGGTAGGGGAGAGATCGAGGGAGGTTGGCAGTAATGATTATGCGAGATGTATTATGGGACACATGGGTTTGATTTATTTGGATGGTGTTATCGGTTGGGTAGATATGGTTGGGTCACATGGATGGATGTGCGTTTGGCGTTCTGTCCCATTTCTGCCCTTTGCTGTACAGCCCAGTCTGCGTGGTAATTAGAGCAGTATCCTCGTGTAGCAGGTGGAAAGAAACTTCAATACGCACTTTTCCTTTTCATTATTTCTGGGCCATTCGAATTCTAAGTGTATACTAGGCTTGCGAGTTAGCAGCGTCTCTTACCCGATGAGTGTCGTTGATTTAGTGCTCGCTGGTTTTCCAGTGAGGTACAAAAGGGTAGCTCATAATTCGGTGTGCTCGAGCATAGCGCCACTACCACAGTCTGAATTTGAAAGCTATCTATATCCCTAGAGCAGACGACACCGTCTTCTAGCTACTCGGCTTCTGCTTTATAATTTGATTTCCAACATAGGAATTTGGTCAGTCATTTCTCGCAAGGTGTCTGAAGTCCTCAATACAAGTTAGAATTCACTTTTTGTTCAATTCGCCATTTTCACAATATAAATTAAAACATTACGGGGTTAAATGCCATCATTTATGCAAAATCTGTTTTGTACTGCTCTGCTCTGCACCATACCCAACTCCTAAACACCCTTCCCAGCACTCTCCTCCATCTTCTCCTTCTCCTCCTCCTTCTCCTCCTCCTTCTCCTCCTCCTTCTCCTCCTCCTTTTCCTCCTCCTTTTCCTCCTCCTTTTCCTTCTCCTCCAGCGCCTTCATCTTCCTCTCCATCTGCGCCTCCATCTCATCCAAGTACTTGGTCATCTTAGCGCCCTTATTTGGATTCGGCTTCTTGGATTCGCAATGCACGCAGCACCCGTCCGCGACCTCCTTCTCCTCGCAGTACATCGGGCACTTGGCGGGCGCCATGTCCACGTATTCCTCGTCGTCGGACTCGTGGATCCAGGGGTGGCGCTTGCGGTAGTGCTTCTCGGCCTCGTCGGCCATCTCGCGGAAGATGGCGCATTGGTTTAGCGTGCGGACGCGGTGGTGGTCGGGGCAGGAGGTGTAGGTTGTGGTGGTGTTGAGGCACATTTTTGGGAGGTGTGAGGGGAGGGTGAGGGTTGCTTGTTTGTTTGTTTGTTTGTTTGTTTGTTTGGTCGTTGGGTGGGTTTGTGAGGGGAGTTTGATGTTCGTGAGGGTAAGGGAAAGAGGAAGAGGAAGGAGAGAGGGGGAGGGGGTTTCTATATGTAGGAGAGTGGGAGATACGGTGCGATTGAATGGGTGCACTGGACAGCAAGCATTCAATATCATTCACATGTATTGATTGACTTTCCATTCCCACCCAAGTTGTATACATTTCCGCAGCCACAATCTGTTCAATCCCCAATATTATCTTTAACACGAGTAAAACAACCTTGTCATGCCTGTTTGCGTCCAGGAAACTGGAGCATCATTAGATATCTCAATATGACAATTGAAAAGAGTGGCGGAAAGCGTTAGACAGTTTCCATACTTTGCTAATACAAACATTGTTCAGCCCACTCACTATAGTTCCAAATCATATCAAGGGTCACAAAGACAGCTTGTAATACAAACCACTTTTCAAACAGACCCCGAACAGACCCTGAACCGTCATTTCAGAGCTGGTGGATATGGCATGGCATGGTTGCTACCGTAGGTAAGTGAATACTTCCCGACGGCTGTCAGATTCACACGGGCTTCATGCAAAATCTTCCCTCCTCTTTCGTCCGGGACTCGAGTCTCTCAGCCCTGTTATCTTTTTTGAGGTTATTAGACCTTGTTCATAGCAACATGGTTGGAGCTGCGAAGCTCTCCGTATAGGTAATGAAAAATGACGAATGGTAGCGGCTCTTGACTAGAAAGCCGTCTATGAAATGGAATGGAAGCACTTTGTAAACATCGCTCCTTCTTTGGATTCTAAGGAATATTTAAACGTCTGAATTTCTTACTTGTCACGATATCCTGTTAAAAGGGGGGTGGATAAAGACCTTTACGGAGTACGGCAGCCGGTAGTGGACAAAGCAGCGCATTAGCGCAACCAACAGCAGGCCAACTTAAACCTGCAACCAAGCCTACACGATATTATACTATTCTAACTTGACAGTGCACACCCACTCATCTTAGACACAATAACATCGCTTTCACTCAACATCAAATGTCTTCAGTAAAGATCCAGCTCATGTCCGATCTCCACCTCGAGACTCCACAAGCGAGACCATCGTACCAGGACTTCGAAATCCCGCCAGAATGTCAATACCTAGCTCTCCTAGGTGACATTGGAAATGTAGGGGACAATCGACTCTTCGATTTCCTTGAAACCCAACTAAGATCTTTCAAAGTTGTCTTCTACCTGCTGGGAAACCACGAGCCGTTCGGAATGACCCGGCTGCATGCCGAAACCACCGTCCGCGCCTTTGGACATAAAATGGAAGAGCTCCGCTCATCAGCAGGATCGATTTTGGGAAAATTCGTTTTCTTGGATCAAACCAGATATGATCTCACAGAAGAGGTGACCGTGCTAGGTTGCACGCTTTTCTCTCGGATCGCCAACGACCAGCGAGAATCCGTGTCGCTCTTTTGCTCTGATTTTTCAGAGATACACGACTGGACGGCGGATGCTCATAATGCTGCCCACCAGTCTGATCTCCGCTGGCTGAATACGCAAGTCGAGCATATAGTACAACACGAGCCGCATCGTGAGATCCTGGTCTTCACTCATCACAGCCCGACGTTGCTTGAGGAGGCCAATGATCCGAGACACCTGGATGATGCTGCACAAGTACGTTCTGCGTTTGTTACAGATCTGTCTGATGAAGAGTGTTGGAAGAATGCAAATGTTAAACTCTGGGCTTTTGGGCATACTCATTTCAATTGCGATTTCGTGGATCCGGGGACGAAGAGAAGAGTTGTGTCAAATCAAAAGGGGTATCGTAGGACAGAACTGGATACCTTTGATGTGACAAAAGTCGTCGAGGTTAACTTATCCTCGGAGTTAGAAGTCAAAGGATAAACAGAGCAGGAGCAAGCAGGTACTTGAGCCATCATCAATCATGTCTCCACTGAGGTCATTGGATAGAACATACTAGATGACAACATTCGGGGTCTATTGGTATCCTGACAGCTTACAATCAATGAAAGGGTCACGAAGTATATGTTTGAACAGATAAACTTGCTATCGTAGGTGTGATGCTCGAGGTCATTCTTGATATCGGCTGCATCTGCACGCAGTCCGAGCATTAAACGTTCATGATGGATGCTAGTCAAAAGGTGGCTTAAGTGACATCTGCAGGTGTCGCCAATGGCACAGGTCTCGCGCATAAACAGCGCACCGGGTCAACCGCCACAGTTCAGGTAATCCTCATTGCTCTGACACTGTCGTCAAGGGCGCTCGAAAGACTCCTTTCTCATACGGTCTAGGCACAAATATGCCCTCTTTGATCTCTCTGCTCCTCCTCGCATGATAAGTGTGACGATTCGTGGTCGTGAAACTCTCTTCTTTGGGGTCTGCGGCGGTAATATTATAATGAACTTCTCGGTGCTCTGGTTTGAGCTTTTCAGCATAAGCAGGGTTCTTGACTGGCCCGTCATCAGAAGTCTGTAGATCGTAGCAATAACATATCAGACAGCCAATATAAAGAGCAAATCCCAACCGATCCACGTAGTCTTGAGAGGAAATATTAAGCCAAAACTCAATCATCGAGTCAAGAAAGCTGTGGACTGGTGGTAAAAATCCTGGTATGCGATCATCAAGTTGAAAATACCAATTTTTAGCATAGTGCAAAACTACCGCTGTTGAAGATTGCAATTGAGCAACACGGGTGGTTCGTTCGCTGATATCAGGATCGTCCTCGAATTTCGCATCCGGTGTCGTTTCTTTGTAGCCGCTATGGCGAAGAACTTTTGCTGCAGCGCGTGGATCTTCTACCAAGAGATTGAGATCCCAGACTTGGGTGTTGCTACCATGCAGAGCAAGGAGATCCTCAAGCCAAATCGTGCAGGGAATTCCTTTGTCGGCTAGGAGCTGGCAGACTTCATAGCGATCATTGCCGACAGTCGAATTGGCGCGCTTCAACTCTCGAGACTGGGAGACACGCTTTATGAAGCCATTGCATCGGAGCAATGACGATTTGATAGATTTCATGGAGACAGGTGTTGGTATGTATGGCCGCGCGTGTCGCTCTACACCGGGATTAGTCCGCCGGATTCTATAAATGGGGAGTTTAGGCAGGTCCAAATAATACCTAAGCCCAATCTCGTACATCACATTCTCACGGATTTTTGTTCATGAAACAGTCGTTTGAGCTGGTGCCTGTTAGCAGGGAGTTGTTTTCCAAGGTTGTAAAGTCTCGAATGGGAGATGGAGGAACCGGCGCAATTAAACCCAGTTCTATGTATTCCTAGCCTCAAATTGCTCCTCGTGATCTGAAAGAATCTCAGCACATATCTCTTCTCTAAAAAAAATCGCGGGGCTTGAACAACAAGTTTCAATTTCACCGACTACCTTGGACCCCCTTAGTCCCAGAATCAACTTCATCTCGAGCTTCCGTTGAACTGCAAAATCCCGAGACACCACACCCTCCGCACAGCTCAAGAAACCAACGCCAACACCCCAGCAACAACCCAACTCGCAGCCAAATACGCCATATTCAACCTAACCTCCTGAGTCTTCGAAACCGCCTCACTATACTCCCCCATCTTCGGCGCCGGGATCTTGGCCGCCCCCTTCCAGAATCTACCCACGTGATCCCGTACCAGCACCAAAACAGCCACATTCGCAAGGGCAAGAAAAGCGCCCCAGAACTTGGATCCCGAAGCAAATACCAGGTAGGCTGAGGTCAGGAGGGTCGTGAGAACCTACGTAGGCGCGTCTAGATTAGTATGCGTGATTTTCTTTTGGGGGAAGAGGGGGATAATAACTGACAGCGATTTCGGAGCTGGCTTGTGTGGTGCGGGTTTTGTGGAGCTGGCGTGCTGCTTCTTTGGAGTATCGGGCGGCTTTCTTGCTTGTTTCTTCGTATTTTTGGAGGTTGGAGATGGAGATTGAGGAGAGGTAGATGTTGTAGGCGCTGAAGGCGGCCTGGCCCAGGTGTAGGATTCTGAGGAAGAGGGATGCCATTTTTGGAGGCCGAAGATGTTTGTAGTAGAGGAAATGTAGATATTTTATTGTGGCTCGGGTTTGGATGGAGGTTTTAATGAGGGATAGAGATGGGTTTTCAACGGAAGTTGTTGAATGTTTTGAAGTTGCCTTTTGGAGCTATGCTATGACGTAATAGGGGGGAGGATTCTTGGTGACACCCTCCAGCTATCTGCACAACATTCTATTTCCACTCATAACAGACACCGTAAAATTGCGGAATGCAAATAGAAAGGCAACTGATTAGTTCAAGTACTATGTGGCTAATTGGGATTTGTGAGTTCGATGAGGATCTATTTTTTGGCGGGACCCCGCTTTTCCCCCGCCACTCTCTTTATCCTCAGTACCGTTGAATAAGGACTGAAATCTTAGGTGTCTTTGACTTTTGAGAAAGTGGATTAGCAAAACGAAGAAAGACAAATGATAAAGAAAGAAGAAAGAAATAGAAGCGAATCTCAAGGGAAATAAACTTGGGCGATACCTCAGCGTAGCGAGAAGAAATTTCGAATGGCAGTCAATCAAAGAGAAACAGCAAAGTAATTCAAAGTGCTTACAACTACACTATAGGCCCTCATCTATACGTATGTGCTGGGCACCCCAAGTGGCGTGGTGGAGGCTCCTGCGTTATCAGAGCCAAGTGACACGCCGAGAAGAACTCGTGGCAGTGTTCAACCTTTGGGTTTACAGAGATTCCGATGTAAATCCCAGTTGGTGAATACATTCGAGTATAGATCCACCTTGTTATGCACATTCTGGATTTCTTGCGTTTGCTAAGGACGAAAGATGTGTTTTGAAGTTTTGAGGTTTTAAAGTTTTGTAATATTGCTTTAAAGTACGGCGAAGGGCAGCGAGTAGGCTATAAGTAAGGGAAGAGATAGCAATTGTAAGGTGAGAGCTGTGAATTTCCAATTAGCGTTTGTTTGTGGAGATACTCATCCTTTAATAGCGTGTAACGGTGTGTCACCATTCAAGCATAATGTGAGTGGAATTATGAGCAATCCTAAACGAAAAGCTATTCTGACTGCACAGGAATTTCCCAAAGAGATCTCATAATAATAATACAGCAATTCAGTAATGAGCAAATAGTTTATTAATATTGTATCCCAATATCCAGGACATCCCGAAAGCCTTGAATGTTCTCGACGATGGGCCATGAAAGCCACCACTCCCCCCC
>QGMF01000843.1:0-15557 GCA_007821475.1 Lachnellula arida
CAACCCTCTCCTCCACGCCCCTAATCGCCTCCTCATCCGCCTCCACACCGTCCCTATACCCCTTCTTGGTCGCCTCCACCAGCTCTCTCGGTACTCTGCGTCTCAGCGCGGCGATTTCCTCAATCAGGTCTTCTTCTTGGCGCGCGAGGTCTTTGGCGCGCGCGAAGAGCTTCGCGTTGAAGGGCTCGTATTCTTCTTCTACGCCTTGCGTGTTGACGTCGACTTTTTGTAGGATTTCTGGGTCCGGGGTTAGGCCGTTGAGTGTTATGGATGGGAATGTGGCCGTGTAGACGTTGTTTATGTACTGTGAAGAAAATAAAGCATTAGTTTGGGGTGCTGAGGTGAGGTGAAAGGTGAAGAGGGGTATTGGGATGGGGAGAAGTGGAAGAAGTGGAATGGTGAAATACGTTATGCACATCTTTCTCAACAGCCTTCCTCATCGCATCCTCGACATCTCCCTCCATAGGCGGCAACGCCTGGTCTATTTTCTCATTCGCAGCGCGTCGGGCTATCGCGATTAAGTGCTGTAGGTCTTCTGGGGACTGGAGTTCGATTTTCCGGGGTTCGGCCATATTTACTGTTCTCTGCTCTCCACCTTTGAAGATATCTGTTTTTGTCCAGAGGAGGGAAGAAGAAATTGTGGTGTTGTAGGAAATTCGTTCAATGTTTACTTTAAGGTATTTACGGTTGTATGAAGAAAGTCGGAGCAAAAGCTTAATTTTTCGCCGATGCGTGGCGTGCACGTGCGATACGACGATAAGGATGAAATGCGGGGAGAGGAGGAGGAGATAGGAGGTGGGGTGGGGGTGAATCAATTAATTCTCTTCCCTTTATTCTTCACTCATGTAAACCGACATCTTCCGTAATCTTCTAGTTCCTATTCAAAAGTAACGTACACAAATTCAAATTTTCAGTACATCTATTTAAAGTAGCTTGTGTTGTTGCCAAAGTAACACACATACACAGCTCCATGCAAAGGCACATAAAGGGGGTCACAGCACTCCACAACTCTACTATGCGAGGCCTTGCTGCATGCTGCATGCACTGTGAGTTTTGCAAGCAAGCCACTTTGTTGGAAGGGCCTTGGCTTGGTTTATTATGTGCTGTAACTTGAAAGACTCGAGGATTTTCGTTGCACTGCTTTCTTTGGCAGAGGCAGAGTAACAATTCAGGCAGGCTTTTCGGATGAGCTGAAACTTGGTAGAATGGAGTGACGGAAGATAATAAAGGTTCTTTTAGCATGTGAATGCAAGGAAAGTAAGTAGGTTGGTTAGGCATCATCCTGAAGATTTACATGTTAGAATACTCAACTCACTAATCGGCAAAGTTTCCCTGGAAACTACTGTATGGTGAGCTATTACTGCAGTAGGCTCGTCCGGCCTGAATCCCGCTGCAGACAGGGGATGGGCTCAGAACTTTAAAGCTTATTGAGCAGCTTGAGCGTAAAGTGAAACGATGAACGATCACAGTGCAGATACAATACAAGTATCGTAGCTAGTTTTACGAACTTAGGTACACCTGGGAACTGTGATTGGGCAGCTCCAGGCTTCCCGCAAGATAGTTCCCCAGGTGTGACTCGATTATCCCGAAGACTCAATCACAGACACAATCTCACGGCCAAGCCCCAATTCAGTGTCTGCAAGAGAACGAAAATCTTGAATTGTGAGCCTGAACCATAGAGTAGAGAGTGACGCCTAAACCAAACCTCCTCAAACATAATAACCTTGTCGCCGTGCTGTGCAAATGCTGAACTCCATCATTACCCACCCCTTATTGTCAAATTGAGCAGAACGCTCCCCCTTGAAATCGGGCTTTCCAATTCAACAAAACATAGTACTCCTTCGTCCGAATTCATGGGAATCATATATGTTCAAGTCCCAGCGCCAAATGAGATGTGCAGATTCTCCAGTCCCGAGCGTAAGCATGGAACTGGCGGATAACCTTAGAGTACTCCGATAAGATAGCGAGTTCATTGGGGGAGCATCTCTTTGATCTCCTCATCACTGAGGACTATCTCGTGGACGGGGTCGCGCTTTCGTTCGAGGGATTCGAAGTCGCATTCGACGTAAGAGGGGAGGAAGATCTCTAGAATGGCGTCAGTTTGTTTTCTCCCAGAAAATCATTACTATATAATTAAACATACCTGGGTTCCAATCAAAACCTTGAGATGAACGAACGCATGTAATCTGCGGGCTTGTGTTAGCAGTGTTGGAATTGGGTGGCTGACTTATGGTCTGAATGTATAACTCACCAGACGCGGAACTCCGTCGGGATCACCAATATTGATAACAGTGTGCTCTTGCTTCGAAAGTGACGAACCTGTAGAGTAATTAGTGATCGGTATCTTGGACACAGTTTTAAAAGTCTGCCTAGACTCCTGCCTGGAGCACCAGCTTAGACCGTTGTGAATGTCCCGACTCAAACTGACACTTTATGAGATGAAAAGGGAAACCCACTGAGCAAGCTGGGTCTCCGATCATGGCCATAGGATGAATTGGGAGAAGCAGAAGAGGAGCCAGTTTGGTTTCGTGGTGTTCGAGGAGAGCTGGAATAAGAGGATGTCGAGCTGGAGCTTGGTGCAGCCTTGCTGCTCTGACCGTAGGAGGATCTACTCGGGATATTGATAGAGGACGACATGGCGGTATTGGACGAAAAGGCAGCGATGGTGAGAGTAAGCAAGAAATTAGTGCGTTGCAAAAGGAAGTGCCCGTGGCGGTGTGTTGTCGTCGTCGTCGAGGTTTGGTGGTTGAAAGAAAGTAAGGAAGCCTGACTTGAGATGCAGCAAGTGAGTGATGTGACTCAGAGTCTCTACAGCACCCAAGAGACAGCTCCGCTGGCACTGGGGGTGAAGTGGAGTGGAGTGGACCGGTCGATTTTACGCCGTGCCGTCCGGTTCCAATTGGATTGGTATATTTGGAGGCCTAGGCGCCTTACGCTTTTAGCGTGTGTGCCTGAACTGAAGCTGTTCGTAACCAGAGCTTGCCTATCTTGTTAACGCGCCTCATCAACTCCTCCAGTAAATTCATCATCCTCCGAATTCCAGCCCTCAACAAACGACTTTCCATCCACGACAATCCTCCATCTACGAGTAACCGAAGTCACGAATCCATCAATATGGGGGATGTAATGGTAGAAAACCCTGCGAACCAGGTGTTGCCGCATCGAAAGCAGTTGCCATCCTCAATACCAAACATCGATTCGCTGGAGGGTCTAGGAACCGATGGAACCGATGAATATTCGACGCTTAAGAAACTTGAGCGCCATATGGAGTAGGTCGCGATGAAATTGGATTTGATGGACGATGCTAAACATGGGTAGATATATCAAGCTTCAAGAAGAGTACATCAAGGATGAGCAACGGTACGGCTGACAGACATCTTGCAATGTAGCAACCGCTAACGTAACCCAGGAGTCTGAAGAGAGAGTTAGTGAGAGCACAGGAAGAGATCAAGCGCATTCAAAGTGTGCCTCTGGTCATCGGGCAGTTTATGGAGGCGATCGATCAAAAGTAAGCTTGCAGTCAATTTTCTGGACGCATCACTGACCACATCACAGCACCGGCATCGTACAATCATCAACTGGTTCCAATTATGTCGTCCGAATACTCTCTACCCTTGACCGCGAGCTCCTCAAGCCATCCTCTTCGGTTGCCCTCCACCGCCACTCGAACTCCCTTGTCGATATTCTTCCTCCCGAAGCTGATTCCTCTATTGCCATGTTGGGCGCAGACGAGAAGCCAGATGTGACATACGCAGATGTCGGTGGGTTGGATATGCAGAAGCAAGAAATCCGAGAAGCGGTCGAACTCCCCTTGACACACTTCGACCTCTACAAGCAAATTGGTATCGACCCACCCCGAGGTGTTCTTCTCTACGGTCCTCCAGGAACAGGAAAGACTATGTTGGTCAAGGCTGTAGCAAACTCGACCACCGCCAGTTTCATCCGAGTTGTCGGTTCCGAGTTCGTACAGAAGTATCTCGGAGAGGGACCCCGTATGGTCAGGGATGTCTTCCGAATGGCTCGCGAGAACTCCCCATCCATCATCTTCATTGATGAAATCGATGCTATTGCCACCAAGCGATTTGACGCCCAGACTGGTGCTGACAGAGAAGTTCAACGTATTCTCCTGGAACTGCTCAATCAAATGGATGGTTTCGATCAGACTTCAAATGTCAAGGTCATCATGGCGACAAACAGAGCTGATACTCTCGATCCCGCCCTTCTACGTCCTGGTCGTCTTGACAGGAAGATTGAGTTCCCCAATCTCCGAGACCGAAGAGAGAGACGGTTGATTTTCACCACTATTGCATCAAACATGTCCTTGTCTCCAGAAGTGGATCTTGATAGTTTGATTGTCCGAAACGATCCTTTGAGTGGGGCTATTATTGCGGCTATCATGCAGGAGGCAGGTCTGAGAGCGGTTAGGAAGAACAGATACAACATCATCCAGGTCGACCTTGAAGATGCATATTCCAGCCAAGTAAAGGGGGCTCAAGAGAAAGACAAATTTGATTTCTACCGGTAGTGGCTTAAACCACATGAAAAAATCCACTGGGTTGGTGGATGATGGAGGTTCGACTCAAGGAAAGCGATTCGGTGGAGCAATGCGTCCTTCTGCATCCAGAACCTATTAGAATCAAGAGCAGTAGACAGACGTCTTCACATGTAATAACAATATCCAAATCCGCAGCTTTGACTGCAAATTTTCCCAACTTCATTTCCCTCTCACTTATGTCCCCCTTTTACTGTATGCATCATATATGCCCCCAAGCCACATAATCTCCCCGCTCTCAAAACCCCACAAAACACAGTAACACAGTAACTCTACTTCTCTACATCCATATACACGTAAAACATCCCAATAACCATGTGATTACCTTACTCAAACCCCACCAAACTAGATTCAGGATATCCTACATACCAACACCCCCTTTTCATAGATAAATCAATCTATCAAGCAAGCAAGCACGGGAACGGTTCGGGTCAAAGAAGCGAACCGAGCCCCCAGTATACTTTAGTTAGTTAGTTAATTCTTGGTGGGTGGTTGGATTTGGAAAACTGGACTGGTATGATTTGTATAAATAAGAGGTCTAGGCTAGTGTATTAGTATATCAAAGATGATTAATGGATGGGCTGGCTTGGTGGCTGTATGTGTTTAGTCTAGATAGACGATACCAAACTGGACTTCCTTGCTCTTACTCTGTACTTGGAAAGTAATCGGTCAGCTGGGGCTTGAGGGTGAGGAAAGCTCAGGGGGGAACCACCGATTAGAGCTCTGCTAAGGATTCATAATACATATAAAATACATCTATCTAACTCTAGCTGGCTAGCTGGCGGGGCGGGCCACTCCCCAGATCTCGGTCTCGCAGCATGGTATCTTGCTTGCTGCTAATAATACATTCGTCAAAATCTCATCTCATTTCGTCTTCATCCTCCCATTCGCTAAACGCTATCAATCAAGCAAGCAATTCTGTTTCCAAAAAAAAAAAGCAAAAAACGCCAACGCACGATGCTTTCAAAACCACATCACACCATCTGTCGGCATATTCGTTACAGTAGTCTTACACATCCAGCGCACACCCAAACATTGCAAAAAGGGGAAATATGATTGTGTCGAGTTGCGTGCTGTGCTGTGCATCAAACACCAAGCACAACGCTCAACTCAATCAGCAACCAAACAAATCTCTTATGCAGCTCGAAAAAGAAATCAGGCTGTCCCACTAGGTCCGCCAGGCCCCTAGCCCTTAGACTCATCCCCGCAAACTTCCCATCAGGTCCCCTATTCCTGCCGCTCAGAAATGAACTCGTCGGGGTACTGTAGTTACTGCCACCCTCGCTAATCCCCATGCCCCTAGGACTCTCGCAGCGTTCTAGTTCCGCTTCAGCAAGGCCTTGGATCCAAGCTGCGAGGTTCTTGAAGGCGACGGTTAGGGCATCAAAGGTTTTCATGGCGAGACGCTGGCGGTGGGTTGACAGTGCCATGAGTGCATAGACGCGTCGCCGGCCGCGGGCATTGGGGTCTGGGATACGGAAGATGTATGCAGTTGTGTAGCCTGCGAGGGGGTCGCCGAAGAAGATGGGGCCGCCGGAAGAGGTGCTTGTGCTTGTGCTGGAGCTGGAGGAGAAGGGGTTTGTGAAAGGGGAGGTGGGGGAGGTGGCTGTGTTTTGTGTTGATGAGGGAGGGAGGGTTTCACAGGAGAGGGTTCGTAGGCAGGATTGCCGGATTATGGAGAAGGATGTTGGGGCAAGTGGTTCGTGGGTGGAGACGTAGTCTATCGAGTGGTCGTGGGAGGTTATGGAATTGAAGGAAGAGTTGCTGGAGGAGGTTGTAGCGCGCATCAAAGGGCGTGTATGATTGTGTGATTTCAAAGCTGGCTCAGAGTCTGAGGAGGAAGATGCGGATGATTTGGGCAGCGATCGTTCGTCTGCGGGAGTAGATGCGGACACTCTCTCGTAAGGTAATGTAGTTCGAAGGATAGGTCCGCCATTGTGATCAATCTTACCAGCTGCAGACATGTCTTCTTTCGTCTTCTTAGGTAACGTGAGCGCGCAGTTCTCACAGGGTATAGCCCTCTTCTTATCATTCTCGTCGTAGGTTTTTCGAAAGCTCGAGTCCCTTCTGGCATGTGAATTTGAACGTCCCTGTAATACCGCAACCCTTGGGCTCTCTGGTGGGGTTTCGATCGCAGACTGGTCTTTTGAAGGTTGGGTTTGAAGTGTTGCTCTTTGCGCTCCGTTTTCCATGTCTGAGGTCAAATTTGCCCTGCTTCCACCCCGCGCCATCCCGGCTAACCCATCTGAGGGATTTAGAGATCGCGAACTCGTGCTAGGTCGCCGAGAGTTGGGTTCTTCGTCGTCAAAACATGCTGTGCAACCAACAGGCAATCCCTCGGTCACCATTAAAGGTGTCGGTCCATGGGTGTCGCAATAGTGCGCAAGGCATAACTATAGAGTTATAGAGTTAGCAAATAAGCCTGGGATGTTTTTGAGGCAAAAGCTTGTCGCGCCCGCATGGGGCAGGCAAACGCCTTGCGCACCGCGGGGCAGATGGAAGCGACGAAGCAGGACAAGGGCGGAGCGGATTATCACTTACTATAGTAGCCATGATTGGGTGTATAAAAACCCAGTATTCTGGTCCTGGTGGAGGACTTTCAGCGCGTGGGTTCGTGGTGTCTCACGACTACACACGCCAAGAGACGTGAAGCCGTAGTGGTGTGTGAAGATGGGAGGAGTTCAGCTCGCAGTGGGTGTCGGGTTCAGGTCATGAGTGAGGGTGAGGGCTGGGCTGGGCTGGGCTAGCCACGGCGACGGGGGAATATATTGCGGGTTGGGCGCGACTCACGACGTCACAATCACAATCAGTTGGAGGGGAGTGATGGAATGTGAGCCAATGTGTTGGGCAGCAAGCAAAAAAGGAATTACAGAGGGCGAAGGACAAAGGAGGCGTGGGTGTCGTGTCGTGTAGAGGGTAGAGTGTATCACTAATACTAATAAATAAAGGGGAGACGATTCCAGAATGAAGTGGGGGGTTCGAGGGGAGAGAGAAGCAATGAAGTTCGGTGGGCGAGTCAGTCTAATAAGTACAGTACGAGTACGAGTAGCTAATAGTAGAAGGGGAATAGGTAAGCAGTAGAGAAAGTAGTTACTTACTCGACTCGTACCACTCCATAAATATAGATTGTACGCAGTGTAGTTACAGTCCTTACTCGCTGTCTTCACCGCTTCATTCCCTTCCCATGGACCCGTCTCCCGCCTAATTAAGGGTTTAAGGTACATAGGAGGAAGCACTCACGCACGTGTAAACGGCTGGGGGATCCCCGTCGCCCCCCCTTTTGGACGTCCAAGGCCACATGGCCACAAGTACGAGGGGTTGGGATCAACGACTTCGGCCCGTCCCCGATGAGATGTCTGACATCTGACATCTGACACTTCTTCGTGTATCCGTACTGCATGTAACATAGAGAGAAGTTACTGTAGTAGTCTATGCTGCCAAGGTGAGTGAGAGCGAGAGCGTGAGCGCGGTGAGAGTGTGAGAGTGCCATGTCCAGAAGAAGAAGTCCGAGTTACACATTCGTGGCTGTCCCTCCAGGCATGGACTCGAACTTCCGACGAACCTGGTGAACCCTGCTGTATCTGTACCATATCTGTGTCTGTGCAAATCCCCAATCCCCAATCCCAGCTTGCTTATGCTTATCGCCTTGCATGGAAGTATACTGTAGCACAGTAGGTACGTACATACTTGTAGAACCCTGCCGACCCTGCCTGCCTGCACTGCCATGCGACGGGAATTGAAACATGTACGGAGTACTTTGTCATACCATACCATACGTCTACAAGGAGAAATACATCTTCCCGTTCCCGTCCCCGATAATTCTTTACCTGTCAACTTTTCTTATTATTCCTTTTTCCACAGCAGCATAATCAAATCAAATGACTTTCAAAGGATCCTTCCTGAGCCTTGGTTACGCAAATGAACTGCATTGCTTGCAGATCATGCATCGGTCTGGTCCTGATCCCATGAGAGTAACTCCCAAGTACGAATACGTACCAGCGGCTGAAAGGCGATCCTCTCATCGCAACGACTTCGCAGGAATACAACCCTGTTAAATAGCTCAGGTAGTCCCCTTCCAGCAATTCAATTCAAAAGGGAGATTATTGCAGCCCAACGCTTCTTGGCATCTACTCTACTGTACCGAGTTAAGGGAAAATCCGGGGAAAGTCCGGGGATAATGACCGGAGACGCATCTTCCATGAGGACTTTGGATTACGGTCCGGAGAGTCTTCTTCCTTCAGGTAAAAATACACTACAATGGGAAAGTCGTATTTCTCATATGCCCGCGAAGTTTTATGATATCACACAGCACACAGTTCCTTGATGATCTGCTTCTCGGATGTTGTTCTCTACGCTTCTCTCCGCACTGTCGTATTTTCGTCAATCGGCTTTATGATTTCATGTGTCACTCTACATGATGAAGTGTCAAGATGATACATATCGTCATTATACCGAAGGCTAGCAAATGTCAGCGGACAATTACCTCTGTATGTCTCGCATCAGCTGGATTGAGTTCGTACTACTTGCCACATTTCATCCTCAGCTCACTCGATATTCTAGCCACGACTTTAGCGATTCCAACTCCAACTCTGCCTAATAGACTCTGACTTTTAATTAGGAACTTCAGTTGAATGCAATCGTCATTCTCAAAATCAAACCTCGACAATTCTGGCTTCAAGCAGAATCTAGATTGCCACTTCCAAATTCCATAGCGGCATAGCGGCATAGCGGCATAGCGAATGTGCTCTGGCTCATTGCTATACCTACCAGAAAGACCGCCATCCTTCATTTCTTCTATGATCTATCCAAGAATCCTACACCATCCTTCTTATCACATCCCTCACTCCCTCCCTACCCATATCCCGATCTCAGGCTTTATCCCGGAAGTTGAAACAAAAGGAAAGAAAGAAAAAGAAAAAGCAAAAAGCAAAAGAAAAGGAGAGAAGCGGCGGTGTGATAAGCATGTGAAAGGCGCAGTAAGCACTATATGCTTCTTTGGCGCATGTACAGTCAGTTACATCACGAGCAATGCATACTCCTAGCAGGATGAGGAGAAAAAGTATATTTGCCAAGTGATAACATAACCATCGAGCCTAATCTCAATACGAGCCATGTCCCCATCCAGCGCTCCCCAAATAAAATTCTTTTTTATGCCTTTTTGTAATTTTATCACCCCCTACATCCTCTGCAGATAGATGCCAAGCTCTTCGCGTCAAAAGCGTACGAAGAGTGACCATCATTGTCGGTATAACGCCGTTTCGAAACCCAAAATATCCTCCCCACCAACATCAAAGTCCAGCTCTCCAGTATGAAGAGTAACCATCATTGTCATCAAGGTCCAGCTCTTCAACGTATGAAGAGTAACCATTCTTGCCAATCACCACATCATCAAGACGCCCAACCCCCAAAATATCCATCACTAGATCACCCAATGCCGAGCCTAAAAGCGCAAGAAACAGAGCTCTCTGCCAACGCCAGCCAGTCATGCCCTTCCTGACTCCTGAGACCAACTCGCGCAAGTGACTGCCTCGATTTCCGAAAAACGCCACATTACGCCCTTCTCCCATCCAGTCATGATATCAGAATGCAATGAATGATGCGAGCTCACTGAACTTTTGAAAGAGTCCACCAACTACCACTGCCTGCTAAACTTCCCGAACCGACCAGAGGTGGGCCGTCCAACAAATATAAAATAATAAGGAAAAGATCGTAGTAATGGTACAAACAAGAAGCGTGTCAGCCGAGATCGTCAGGCCAGATGCAAATATCGAGATCGAGCAGCGAAAAGGGGAGGGAGTCTCGTGACAGGTATCCGCTTCGTGTCTATCGCAAAGTGGGGAATGAGGAAGAAAGAAATATTTACAAAACGTCGACAACGAGCCCCCTCTGGTGTGAGGACTCAGGCTATTGTGCCGGCAATTGCTGACCCCGGCCGCCTTGTTGTCCATCAAACCCGTTCGCTCGGCCTTGCCCTCCACGGCCACTCCCTCTACCACTACCTCGGCGATTGGTCTCGAAGCGGCCATTTCCTCTCGAGAAGCCTTGACCTTGGCGCTCGCCTGGTGGTTGTCTCTGGCCTTGGTTTTGATTCGATCCATTGTGGCGGCCATTGCTGTAGCTCCCTCCTCGTTGATTGCCTGATTGTTGTTGCGACTGAGGTTGTGATTGAGAGCCAAACGATTGTCGGTTTGTTTGAAAGTTGGAAACCGGCCGAGGAATGCTCTCTGGGCTGTCGTAGACATAGAGATTCTTATCAATTGTTGCTGGGATAGCTTGGATTTCAGTGCCCAGATCTCGTTCGATGTTGTATAGGTTGAAGCGGTCATCCCAGTTGATGAGATTAATAGCAAGACCTAGATGCCCAAAGCGCCCTGATCTACCAATACGATGAAGGTAGGTCTCGGCGTTCTTGGGGAAGTCAAAGTTGATGACAACGTTGACGGCTTGAATATCGATACCTCGTGTGAGGAGATCAGAGCAGACCAGATTGCGGCAGACACCATTGCGGAAATCGTGGAAGACACGGTTGCGGTTAGCTTGAAGCATGCGTGCGTGACTATAGAAACAGGAGTATCCAAGTTCGGTGATCTTCTTAGCAAGAAGTTCAACACGGTTGGTAGAGTTACAGAAGATGATCGATTGGTTGATTTGGAGTTTGGAGAACAGAGTGTTTAGGCAGTGGACTTTTTGCTTCTCTTCTACAAAGGCATAGTATTGGGTAATACCGCGAAGAGTGAGTTCGTCCATAAGGTTGATTTCGTAGGGATTGGCCATGTTCTTATCCGAGAAGTCTTTAACCGTGATGGGGAATGTTGCACTGAAGAGCATGACTTGGCGGTCCTTGGGATGGAATTGAAGGAGTTGTTCAATGACGGGGGTAAATTCGGGGGAGAGGAGTTTGTCAGCTTCATCCATGATAAACATGGGACATTCACTGAGATCGGCAACATTCTTTCCTGCCAGGTCGAGGATTCTTCCTGGTGTGCCTACAATAATATGAACCGGGTCTGCCAAGCGCACAATATCATCTCGCAGGGTGGTGCCGCCGGTAGTGACCATAACGTTGATACCCAAGTGCTTCCCGAGGGTTTTACAGACTTGAGAAGTCTGTAGTGCCAGCTCTCGAGTTGGGACTAGAATAAGGCATTGGACCTTGGAGGTTTTAGGGTTGATTCGTTCAAGGGCGGGGATGACGAAAGCCGCTGTCTTGCCAGTACCGTTCTTCGCCCGAGCAAGTATGTCTCGTCCGGTAAGCGCGACAGGGATCGCCTCCTCTTGAATAGGGGATGGTTTCTCGAATCCAGCTTCGAAAATACCCATCAACAAGTCTCTCTTCAGGTTGAAGTCTTCAAATTCGAGGCCTTTGGTAGCAGTCACATCCTATTAGGTATTTTTAGCACAAGAAATACTGCGATAATGAATATATAGGGTCAGGTACCTCGGTTTGGTGTCTGTTGTCCTTTGTAGGAACTTTAAGTGCCTTTTTCCAATCTTCTGGTCCAGCCCCCTCACTATATAGGGTCAGCACTCCTGCATGAGGTCTGGTATGTGAGCAGGTATCCATACGCAAGATGTGTTGAATCCAGTTGGTTTGCTATTAAGTCTGCCATTCTTGTCCAAGGATCCTGGGTCTATGGAGGTAATCTAGAGACGACACTCGATGTAGGGAATCTGGGATGCAAATGTGTGATATTGTTGTTATGAGTCGTAGTAGAAGGTGAGAAGTCGCATGAAGGGCTCCGCAAAATGGCGGAAGCTCGGTGTCTGAAATCGTTGGGGGTGAATGGCACGAGTTGCGCTGCGCTCGAATAGAGGGGTGATCTGAATCTTTTGGCCTTGTAATGTAAATTTGGCTTCAGTATCTTCGGGCTTTTTGTTACTGCAGTGTTATGCGCAGTGCTTCAATTGATTGTGTGGAATCAAAGAGTTCGTATTTGGGGTAGACCACAGAGGCTGGAGGGAGTTTGTGGGAGTTTGTGGGGGTTTGATCTTTTCTTGGTGGAGGTTGACCGTCGAAGTTGACGATTCAGAGCTCAGAGTTATTAGCCGACGCCAAGACCAGGCTGCAGGTAGGCACGTGACCATCCCGACTCTAATTATTCAAAGTTGGGTTGGTGAGATGATGCAGGGATCGAGGTTTCTTATGTGACCATAGGAAGCAGTGTTCTTCAAAGTATGGTCAGTTGTGCGTTGATCACATAAAAAAGGTTGTGACAATACTTTAAGAGCTTCCACACCAACTTTACAGTAATACAGTATGCGGTAGCTAATCTTATATTCCACTGTCTGAGACACTTCCTTTCACTTGTTCCAACAATAATAGTAGTGTTATTGACACTTCCAGAACGCCTGTTCCCGTCCATCATAACCCTTTAAAACTCCATAGCATCAGCAACATTCTCATCCCGCTCCCTCTTGACTTTAACATCTTTCTCATCCTTCATCAGAGCCACAACAAAAGACCGAAAGTATTCCACATAAGGTTTCAAGCTCGTCTTCTCCCAGTCCTGAACAGCCTTTCCCTCTTTCTCTCCCTCCGGAGGCGTCCATTCATCAATCTCACCCAGGAGCTCCGTTACAGTCGGAACCTCCAGTGGATCAAAGCCTTCCAGGTCTTTCGTGTTGATCGGCACACAAACTCTACCGGTTCCCGGATGTACCACAAAGGGACTTTTGAGAAGATGGTTCAGATGCTTGCTGACTTCGATATCAAGTCGAGGGTACGTGTACTCGAGAACAATGTCTTGCTTTGCCTCCAGTAGTGCCTTGGCATCTAATGTTTTGCTTGCCCCGGACTTTGCTAGAGCATCAATATCTGCCCACTTCGAAGTAGATGCCCGGCCCGGCGCGGAACTCCACTTTTTCCTAAGTGCTTCGTTCAAGTTTTTGTCGGGAAGGAGTTGAAGAAGTCGGTCGAATTTCTCATCCGTCTCCCAGGGATCCTGATCGTGAAGAATGTCTGTTTGAAAATGTGACTTTAGAACCTCGAGACTCCGTCTATATGCCCTGTTAGTGATGAAGTTGATATCGGATTGAGGGATCATACGCTACATGCGGGTGCAATGGCCTCTTCACGTTGACTCTCTTCCCGCTCTGGGCTCCTCCTTTTATTACCTCTAGGTACCCCGCAATTGCCCTTCTCTTCTGATCGTCTAGAAATCTAGCCTTCTTATCGCAAACCCAGGCGTGAGCACCTCTTCGACCTGAATAGACCCACAGGATATGCTTGAAGCCAAAATCATCTCGTAGAGCAACGTCTATGACCTTTACAGCCATTGTGATAAATTGCCAACATTTATTGCAAATATTGGCTTTGTCACAACATGTTCGAATGTCGTCGTAATCCGTCAAATCTATATCGAAGCATATCTCCTTGGCAAGGGGTTTGAATGCAGATGACTTTCGAAGTGTTTTTCGATCTCGTGGATTCGTAGTGTAAACTGGACCAATTTCGAACCGGGATGGCATAAGACGGAGGACATCTTTCCGGAGACTATCAAATTCGTTAGAACAGTTCCTTTTAGAGTATCTCTCTACTTACAGATCTGAAGTTGGAAACGATTGGTATCGAAGGTATGCGTCGTTTTGCAATGTGAACGCAAACTCGCGGTGGCCAAAGTCTGTTGAAGGAGTGGGCGAATGGTTCAGCCATTGGAAAAGGTGCCGCCAGGGGAATAATCGCTGATAAAAAGATCGCATCACATCCGAATCTGACGGTTTTGAGGCAGGACCAACATGTCTAGAAACAGGTCAGTGGATTGCTATTGCTTTAGGCAGAACCAAAGACACTTACACTGGAGATGAAGGTGCCTCGGGGGGACTGGAAGGTTTCACATTCAGGGCAGTTGAGCTGGGGAACTCCTCGTCTGATTCAACGTCTGCAAAGAGATCCTCAAGTTTCACTTCTGACTTGCTTTCCTCCTTGACTGCAGATTCCAGTACTTTCTCTCCTTGAACGCCGACGTCTTCCATTGCCATGTCTTGATCCGCGACATCGTCTCCCTGGGTATTTCCATTTTCCGGTTCGGTATTTACAACCACTTGATTTTCTGTACTTCCTGTAGTTTGGGCTTCGGCATTTTCTGCTTGTGGTTGAGGTTCAACAACCATGTCGTCCTGAACCTGGTTAGGCGTTCCGGAATTCGCAGGGGAGACAGAGTGAGGCATTTCGGCAGTGACTTCAACAGTGTTGGTGATGGTCAGAGTCAAGGTATTTATTTTGGAGTTGAAGTCGCGTCGGGAACGCGTCTGTGTTACTACTGTAGAAGTTTCGCGTCTTGATTGAATTGACCCCTGTTCGGCGATAAGATAAGAATATGGCGGGGGGACAGGCTTGACAAGTATTTCTTCAGCCTTGCGCCCTGTCCACCAACCTCTTTCCCATATATTCAACTCAAGGATCCAAGTTCTGTCACTTCTTCCGGAGGGACAGAATTATCTTGGCTTCTGAACACACTGCCCGTCTTAGGTCCCGTTTGGAACAGATACTGACCACAGATACTGGTATCCAAATACTAGTATCTAAATACTAGTATCTAACTACTAGTAGCTAAAAATATAAACCTGTTTAGCTATCTATATTAACCTTAGTATATAGATATTTTTATTAATAGATTCTAGGATTAGCGCTAATATATAGGCCTAAAACGTGACGCTTTTTGTTATAGGGGGGCTAGCTAACTAAGACTAGACTTACTAAACTCGCATAATATATTATATAATAATATATTCTTACTTTTAAGTTACTATACTAATAAATTATGCTTTACTTTAGCTTTTCTTAAAGACTTTATAGTTATATAACCTAGGCGGTATATAATTAGCTCTAATAGATCTATACTAGTAAATTAAATCTATATATGCGTTTTTATATTCTAAATTAAGCTTTGCGAGTGAACCTTTTCTATTTAACCCCTTAAACTTATAAATAATATTATATACACTTAAATCTACTATACTAGCGCTATGCCTCCCTCTAATATAGCTAGTAGAGACCTATTGTCAC
>QGMF01000844.1:0-15492 GCA_007821475.1 Lachnellula arida
GGGGGGCTGCTTGTTGTTATCGGCGGTAGGGGTGGAGGTAGACATTGAGCTGGGACGAGGCGGGGGACTTCACAAAGTTGCGAGTAGTGTCAAATCTTATCCCTAAACATTAAAATAAATTTATAAACTTGTCAGAATATCTAAAGTAACAGCAGATATTTAATAACCGCTGAGGATTACCACTAGTTGGTGACAGGGAAGTTTTAATAAATCTGCCGTGTGACATCATTGCGGTACAGTACAAGTATAATATCTTGCTTTTCCAGCCCCCAAAGAATTGAAGCGCACCAATAGACCAAAGTTGTTATTACCTCCGTATAACCACGAGGAAGTCAAAGACTCAAAACTACACCGGAATAAAACTGCGGCAGATAATAGGAAGGCTTGGTAGAGTGCGAATTTATAACTTACCTACTACAGGAACGGTCCGGAAACACTTTGCTATAGCCAGCTCTAGTTCCCGAGCTCTGATACTGGTAGCTGTACCTAGTATTGTTTATTCAGAGTCCGCTAATGGGTTATAATGATTATTTAAAGGAAAAAAGGAAATAATTATACTCGGCATCATCTCGAATTAGAGGAAGTCTCAGGTCTGTGTGTGCCCTATGTGATGTGGAAACCTCCAACTACCTCGGTCTAGTTCTCCAACTGTACATAAACCTCCCCAACTGTAATTTAATTATGACAGTCCTAATATATGTATTAAACGTAGCACCACTCATGTTTAACTTAATAACGAACTCGCAGCCAATGTGATCTATGACTCGAAGGGCCTTGAACTTCCAAGAGGCCATGTAGATGAGAAAGGAGGGGAATCGGGGATTTGATGACTGAGAGAACACGGTTTTGTTTATTCTGTCTCTGATGCGCAGAGTGCCAGCTCGTCAATCTGCCTAGCTATGCCTCTATAAGTTTCTTCTGTACTATGTACAAGATCAATCTGTGGCCTGCAGCAAAGACATCTGTGAGAAGAGGGCTTTTATGACTAAAACCTGTCAAGTTATATATAGATGGTTTTGTTAACACTGAAATGAATGAATGGAGCACCAAAGAATGTATTGTTGTGGAGTGAAAGGAGTACTCCGTAGGCGGTTGGCGGTTGGCGGTTGCGGTTGCGGTTGCGGTGCCTTTTCACCCGAGCAAAAAAGAAGGGCCGACCCCGCGTTGTGTTGCAGTGACAGTTGATGGCAGTTCCTGCATTCGAAACTCCTACAGTACAGTACAGTAAGCGTTGATTCCCGTCGGAAGATTCTTTCATACACTACTTCGATTTCCAGTTATTGCATCTACTCTTCCAGAAAGTACACAATACAACACAATGCCAGAAAAGATTCTCGACGACATTTCGCACCGGCGATATAATCCACTGCGGGGTACTTGGCTCCTCGTCTCCCCGCATCGTACGAAAAGACCATGGCAGTAAGCTTTACAAGTCTTCCTCCCAGAAATATACTTATCATTGTTGGATTGCAGAGGTCAGCAAGAGGCTGCTTCAAAGTCTACGCTTCCTGAGTACGATCCATCTGTATGCGACAGAAGTCCACTGAAATGAAACATCTCCTGATCATTCTCCAAGTGCTACCTATGTCCTGGAAACAAACGCGCTCAAGGCGATTCCAATCCCAAATACACCAAGACGTTTGTGTTTGTCAATGATTACAGCGCCGTAAAGGAGGAGCAGGCCGAATACAAGCAGGAAGAGAGCCCCAAAGGTTGTGCAGTCCCTAAATCTCTATCCGCCCGCTAACCTTCCTTCTTTAGACCTTTCCAGCCTCCTCCTGCGCGCAGAATCAGTGACGGGAAAATGCTATGTCCTAACCTTCTCTCCCTCCCATAACCTCACCCTCGCCGACCTCACTCCCTCCGAAATTCTGCCTGTCATTCAAGCATGGACCCAAATCTACACTGCCCATCTATCCCCAAAATCTCCACTTGCAACAGTTGCCCAGCCTACGAAGCTTGCCCCAACAGGTCTCACAATCACTGCTCCAAACGCACAGTATACATGGATGCAGATATTCGAGAACAAAGGTGCGGCAATGGGCTGTTCGAACCCGCATCCACATGGCCAAATATGGACCACTACAGGCCTTCCCGATGAACCAGCGCAAGAGCTCGAGCAATTGAAGAAGTATCGCAAAGAGCATAGTGGTAGTCACATGCTCGAAGACTACTCAAAATTGGAGCAGGAGAAGGAAGAGCGGGTTGTGTTCCAAAACTCTACGTTCTTGGTGGTGTGCCCATGGTGGGCAACGTGGCCATTTGAAGTTATGATTCTCAGCAAGAAGCACAAGCGGGCGCTGGTAGATTTGGATGACCAAGAAAAGTTGGATTTCGCAGAGGCGATTGGGGAGGTTACCAGAAGATATGATAATTTGTTTGAGACGAGCTTCCCCTACAGTAAACCCTCAGGTTCTCCCTTGGTTCGAAGCTAAACATTGGAATTAGGTTCCGGAATCCACCAGGCTCCTCTGGAGGGCTCAGACGAGGAAATTGAGGCATCTCATTTCCATATGCACTTCTACCCGCCCCTGTTGAGGAGCGCGACGGTGCGAAAGTTCTTGGTGGGTTATGAGTTGATGGCTGAACCGCAGAGGGATATCACGCCCGAGCAGGCGGCGGCGAAGTTGAGAGACTGTGGAGGGACTTTGTATAGAAAGCTTTTGTGATCCTTGTTGTTCTCTTGTCCTCTGAACATAAACAGTTTTGCATAGTGGGTATAGATTAGCAATTACATATCTTCCAGTCGTCCCCCTTCAGCACCCAACCCCTAGCCTGGGTTTCTCTTTACACTCAACGCAATCATCTTCCCATTACTGAACGTAGAACCCCCATTGCATTAACATCCACACCAAACTAGCTGTGCTGACGACTAACGGCCCAATCAATCCCTTGCCCAACCTTGCCGTCCCAAACACCTGCCACTCGCTCACAAAATGGCCCCACGCCACAAGGTATGTCAAGAAAGCCATCTGGTAGATTGGCGCAATGTCGATATAGTACGCGCCGTACAGCCTAACCAATGACTGAATCAGAGTCCAGGTTCCGAACATCCTCGAGGACAGCGGCGTGACAGGGCTATTGGGTGCGGGATCGTATGCGGTGGCTGGTTTTGAGGAGTTTACAGGGCCGAGATAGACCCGTGCTGAGTAGGCAGTGGTGAGGTATGCTTGAATGGAGTTTCCGACCGAGATGACTGAGACCTGGAGCTGTTAGTAGGGAGTTGAGAGAATAGGGGGTGGATCTTACGAAAAGAAGCCATTTTGGGAGGAGGCCTTCGTGTTGTGGAAGATAGGATGTTAGGAGCGAGAGAGCTGAATGCATATTTGCGAATTGAGATGCCAATTGATTGATCTAGCGAATTTTGGAGGTGATGGGAAAATGCGTTCGAGAGTATTTGGTATTGACGCAGATCACCAGGTCGCGTCTCACCGGATTCACGCGATTGGAAAGAAAGCTAAAAAGGTCCCATCCCAACAATTTCACTCCAACGACCTTCGAAAACAATACATTCCCTTATATCCACACCATGGATTTCAACACCATGGATTTCAACGCCCCGCTGGTAAAGGTGTTTACACTAGGTTTCGCAGCCATTGGGTTACTCTCTATCTCCAGAAAAGTAGTCAGCTACGTCCGCCTTCTCCTAAGCCTTTTCGTGCTCAGCGGAAAGAATGTCAGTACCCCAACAGCCAGAACTCCTCTGCATTGCTAATTGGTCTTACAGCTTCGAGCATACGGCAAAAAGGGCACCTGGGCTGTCATTACTGGCGCCTCGGACGGAATTGGCAAGGAATATGCCATCCAGCTTGCGCAGAAGGGTTTCAACCTTCTACTCGTCTCCCGCACGCAGTCAAAACTCGATACCCTTCGCCAGGAAATCGAACACAAATATGCGGGGTCAGCAGTCAAGGTCAAAGTGCTGGCAATGGATTTCGCCAAAGACGACGAAAAGGATTATGCGGCCCTGCAGGCGCTTGTCAATGACCTTGATGTGGGCATCCTGATCAACAATGTTGGATTAAGTCACAGTATCCCCATACCATTCATAGAGACACCCAAGGAGGAAATAAGGGACATCATTGGAATCAATTGTCTTGCTACGTTGAAAGTCACTCAGATTGTCGCTCCTGGCATGGTGAAGAGGAAGAAGGGCCTGATTCTCACAATGGGCTCATTCGGTGGCTGGATGCCTATCCCGCTGCTTGCTACCTATTCTGGCAGTAAGGCCTTCTTGCAACATTGGTCGACGGCTCTGGGAGGCGAGTTGAAGGGCAGTGGTGTGGATGTTGAGCTGGCACTGAGCTATCTGGTTACTACTGCTATGAGCAAGATCCGCAGGTCGAGCGCCATGATTCCTAACCCAAGGCAGTTTGTCCGGGCGACGTTGGGGAAGATTGGTCGAAGTGGAGGTGCGCAGAATATGGCGTATACGAGCTCCCCATGGTGGACCCATGGTTTGATGCAGTGGTGGTTGGAGAATACACTTGGTATTGGAAGCGGGCTTGGGCTACAGTTTAACAGGGGAGAGCATGAGAAGATTAGGAAGAGAGCTTTAAAGAAGGCAGAGAGGGAGGCGAAGAAAGTTTGAGAGGGTTATAGGACTATGGGCTTACGGGGCTATGATAGCTAAATACCGATGGCTTTGCGATAGGATCAAAGAGGCGTTGGGAGGAGGTGTGATATTGCTTATGACTCTTTGTGGTAAAGGATGATGGATGAAGCCATCTGAGCTAGCTATGGTCGCATCTATACATATACATATTGCCATTAGCAGTCCTAGCATAGATGCTTCGAGAAGCAAATAATTGACAATACTGTAGATTTATAAGGACTTCAAGTTGCTGAATGTTTCGATTTGGTATTTCCTCGCTTCCAAGGCTGGAAATTGGGTCGTTTGAAAGCAGCAGCAAGAGCGGTCCAGAACAGTTTTTGCGCTGATTCAAACCAACAAGGAAAACAAAAGCTAGTATTGACAACGAGGGTTTCAAGATTTCCCCTCTACTAAAATTCACCCAAACTATGAAAAAATAAAACATACCCTATTGTCTCAAAGTAACAATATCTTTGCTTGTTATCATTGCATCACGTGCAGGGGGCTGGGAAATATTTCTGGATGCGCCTCGAAGCAGACGCGTTGATCAAGAGCTTCCAAGTGTTTACCTCACCTTCAACTCCACGACCGTCGCCCAATTTCGCTGTCGCGCACTCGTCCAACCGCCATAGTGTTTAAATAGCTCCTCATGTCCTTCTTCTGACCAAAATATTACCGGTAGCGCCTGGAACGACGCAGCAAAACCTCCCCAGCCGCAGAGCTCTCGACGAAATGTCTTATCCCGTGCTGCAGACGCCTCAAAGACCTCTACCAGGCGCATTCTTTAATACACCCGCTGCATCGAGATTCCCACCCCCTCGACAGCCGGTCTTCACTACTGGTGGTTTGCAACGGACTCCTTCGAACCCCCAAGATGGCCTGCAGCCGCCTGCCCCATCGAAATCGCATTCTTTACAGCCCATTCAACGAGCTGCCAGGACCATAAATGAGGTATTACAGAGGGAGGCCAGCTTCCCAGATCTCGATAGCTATGTTAGACGTAAGTAGAGCCCCATTAACCAGTCGGCCAAGCTAATAGAGTCGCAGAGGGCATCTCTTCCGATTATGACCTTCCCAACGGTGTTAGTGAAGCAGCTTGGGCGCCATTTCAAAGAACAAAAATGTATGACATACCAGACCGCATTTTCGAGCAATACAACCATGCGGAGGTTTCGACGATGATGGGGCTATTTGCGGACCTCAACCATGCATGGGTCTCCATTGACAATGCACTATACCTCTGGGACTATACGGCGCCCAACCCTGAGATTATTGGATTTGAGGAGCAGATACATAATATAACAGCGATCAAGCTTGTTAAGCCGAGGAAGGGCGTCTTTGTTTCGACTATTACACATGTTTTGGTGGTTGCGACAACAGCGGATATCATCTTGCTTGGAGTTGCGGCAAACCTCGAGGGCCCTGGCGTCTGGACAGTATCTTTGTACCAGACTAAGATGTCGCTTTCTATTCGGGGGATCAATGTTCAGGTCATCGAGGGGTCGGCCGAGACTGGGCGCATATTTTTTGCTGGGGAGGCCGACAATGATATCTACGAGCTCACGTATCAGCAGGAGGAGAAGTGGTTCGCAAGCCGTTGTGGGAAAGTCAATCATACAAGCCCTGGCTACCAATCGATCATGCCTACAATATGGGGGAACAAATCCAACGAGCATGTCATCCAAATGGTCGTTGATGATTCTAGACGGCTCGTATACACCCTTTCATCCGAATCCTCCATCCGCACATTCCACATGGATTCGCCAACAACCCTTCAGCAAGTGATCGAGAAAAGGCGACTCGAATGTTTGAGAGATATCAGTCACATGATCTCCACATCTGTTCTTCTCACGAATCAGCTGAGAATCGTCTCGATCAATCCTATTTCTGCCAAGGAGGGCTCCAAGCTTCATATCATGGCCACCACTACAACCGGGTGTCGACTATTTCTGAGCGCAACCCGAGGATATGGATATCTCAGTGGACAGGGAGCACCTCAAAGCATGCAGGTTCAGCACATTAAATTCCCTCCCCAGTTCGAGGCAAGACCAAGTAATCTTTCATACCAAGGTGCTGAGCCGGCTACCGACACCTCATCACTCGCCTTGGCCTTCACCCGTCTAGGCTTCAGATTTCCACCCGGGTTTTTTCTCTGCTTTGTTTCCAAGGCGGAACAGGTTGGCCGTGATACCCTCTTCGTTTCCGCGCCCGATACCGGTAGAATAGCGGCAGAAGCACGAGCTCTCACAGCGCAAGCTTCCAAATATTACGAGCAAGGCTGTTGGCTATCTTTGAACAGCCGTGTCGAGGCAGTCGGGTTATCAACGCCATCCTTTGCTGCTTCGAACCAACCTCTTGGCTTTGGAAATGAGCTTGCCATGCAATATGACGAAATACCAACGGAGATTGCGATATTAACAAATACTGGAATCCACGTGATCCGACGGAGACGGCTGGTTGATATCTTTGCCGCTGCAATTCGTAGTGGTGGCGGCGATGAAGGTTTGGAGAATGAGATGAAAAAGTTCATTCGCAAATATGGCCGAGGCGAAACTACGGCCACTGCTTTGGCAGTTGCTTGTGGCCAAGGAAACGATGTCACTCCTGGCGATCTGCGAGTCGCTAGAATCAGCGACCCCGAAACCCTAAAACTTGCACGGAAAGCCTTCGTCGAATTTGGAGGACGAGCATCGCTCAACGAGAATGTGGTGTCAGAGGGCATTGCAAATGCTGCTGATAATGTGCGACCTTCGTCACGACACGAAGGCTTAGCGTTGTATATGGGACGACTTGTTCGCTCGCTGTGGAAAACCTCAGTAATCAAGGAGGATATCCCAAAGAGTGGAGCCGTTTCCATCAAATCCACGGTCATGGGGGAAAAGCTGACTAGCATCCAAGACAATCTAACGCGACTCCAACAATTTTTGGAAGAGAACAGCTCTTTCATCGAAGGTCTTGCTGGACCCGAAAGCCTTCAGCATGTTGCCAGTCAGCAGGAACAAATCGCCCTTCAAGGCGAGCATCAAGCACTATATTCGCTTCAAAAACTAAATCATAGTATCATCGAGGGGATTTCCTTCGTCCAAATGCTATTCGAGGAGAGAGTGGACCAAATATGGAGTACCCTCGACGATGCTGTCAAACAACGCCTTCGGGACCTTACTTTTGAGCTTCTCTTCGCCACGGATCAAGGTAAAGACCTTGCCAAAGTTCTCGTCAAGGCTATCGTCAACCGAAATATCGCAAATGGGTCGAACGTCGACACTGTCGCCGATGCTTTACGAAGACGCTGTGGCAGTTTCTGCAGTGCTGACGATGTCATCATTTTCAAAGCCCAAGAACAACTCAAGAAGGCTTCCGAAGCTGGAGTGAGCAAGGATATGACCCGCAATCTTCTCAACGAAAGTCTTCGTCTGTTTACGCAAGTCGCAGGTGCGCTTTCATACGAAAATCTCCAGAGCGCCATGGAACAATTTGCTGCTCTCCACTTCTATGCAGGTGCGATCAGTCTGGCTCTTCTAGTCGCTCACGAATCAGATCGTGGGAACTCTGCTCTAGCTTGGGTCAATGAAAACAAGCCCGAGGGTGATAACCGGATCCCAGCATACAATTTCAGAAGGAAATGTTATGAGCTTGTCCACCATATATTAGTTGCAGTTGATGATGCTGCTGCATTGGAACCGAACACAGTTGATGGTCGGGCGACCCTCATCTTTACGAAGCGCACAGAAGCTTACAGCGTGGTCAATGAATCCGAGGACGAGTTATTCCAGTATGATCTGTACGAGTGGTATTTACAACAAGGATGGGTCGATCGGCTCTTATCCACAGACTCGCCTTTTGTAGTACACTTCTTGACTCGATCAGCCGTTACAAGTGTGGAGAAAGCAGATCTTCTTTGGAAGTTTTACGTCCACCGAGAGCACTTTTATGAGGCTGCAGCAGTTCAACTTGATCTAGCAAAGAGTGATTTCAGTATTATCCTCCGGACGCGAATCGAGTACCTAAGCAGAGCCAAAGCAAATGCCCAGGCGTCAAGTCCTGGTATTGGAAGACAAGCACGTCAAGTTCTGCTTTATGAAGTTACTGAACTCCTTGAAGTTGCCAATATCCAAGATGAGTTGTTGAACCGACTTCGGGTTGATTCGAGAGTACCCGACGAGCGGAAACCAGTTGTCATTCAAGCCCTCGATGGCCGGGTCTTGGAACTGTCTGACGTAAGTATTGTTCTATCCAGTTTATCTATCATTTCTAATGCTTTTCGCAGCTGTATAATGATTTCGCAGACCAAGCTAGCTATTTTGACATATGCTTGATGATTTACGAATGTGCCGACCACCGTAACGACGCCGACGTCAAGGCAACCTGGGAGCAACTCATCTCGAGTACGCATGTTAAAGTCGACAGTGACCCGAACGCTGGTCAAAAACCCTACGAAGCCGTCATCACGCTCTTCAAGGACATGGCAGACCGCCTCAACCATTCTGAAAGCACCTTCAACCCCACTGTTCTAATTCCTATGATTGAAAAATACGCTTGCGAATTCCAACACAATGCTAGTTCTCGCAACTGGGTTCCAGATCTCTTCATCGAAGTCGGTTTCCCCTTTGAGACTATCATCGCTACCCTGCAAAGCGTGTGGTACAGCAATAGCCCACCGTTCAATGTGGCGAGTCGTAGGAAAGTCCTCGCTGAACACGTCGTTTACATCTGCGACCAGTGGTACGAGGAGTGCGTGCGGACGAACACGAGATTATACGGCAGTGATGAGAATGCGCAAGAAATGAGCGAATTATTAGGTCTTCTAAGCAACGATCTGCAATCTAGAGACCAGGACGCGGTGAACCAGCTTAGACGAAAGATACAACGGTCTTTTCGGTGATAAAAATTGGAACCAGTCTTGGAAAGAAGGAAAGAAATCTTCGGCATTTGCTGGCGTTTTGGGGACGGAAACGTGAGGGCTTCTCATGCGCGCGTATATATTGCGACTCAGGGCCAGCGAGGGAATTAAAAGAAAGCATGCGTGTGATTCTTGCACATAATGTACTTGTACTTTAGAGTGAGAGAGGGGGAGCTTTGATACCAATTTATGTGAGATTCTTCTCAGCCAGTGGCGTTTCATTACTAGTGACATTGGCTTGGCCGAGTAACAAGTATAAGCCCCCCTTTTCTTCTTGTACCTTCGTACCGCGTTAATGTCTATCTGCTCAAGTCCAGTAGAATAGGTAATGTAACACGAGGCCTCTTTCGTAGGCAATCAGTTCATAATCCAGAGACAGATATAAGTTACAAACTCGACTCTCAATCCAAACCACCTTCAATCTTCCACCTAATAAGTAAGTAGATAATAAAGAGACGAGCGAGTATCTAATTCATTGCATTAATCGGCAAATACTGTATCTGGACATGTATGTGTTTATCGCTGACTATTAACTAAACGGTTTCACTTTCCCCAGCGCTTGCTTCCCACACCATATTAAACAAACTTCTTACTACATAGTAATAGTAACAGTAATAGTGTGGATAGATAGGAGGATTACTGATCAGGCTGATCTGGTATGGTTTATAATGCAGTAGATGTAATTAATAGAATGAACGGGTGTTGTTGATTATTTCATAAATTCTTTCTTGTGCATTTTAGCGGTATGCATGCTATGGGGAGAAGGAAAGAAGGAAAGAAGGAAAGAAGGAAAGAAGGAAAGAAATAGAGACTGGTAAATGACGTGGGAGTGTTTGAATTCTGTAGATTCTGAAGGGGTGGTTTGTAAGGAGTGGTATGGATGGTAAATATAGGGATGGTGTGAGTGAGTGAGATAGGATGTGGGAGGGAGTACTATAGATGGAGAGAGTGAGTGAGGTGGGAGGGAGAGAGGAGTAATTTAAAGATGTGTAAAGTAAGGGAGGGAGACGGAGTACAGAGGGTAGGATAAGAGAGACAGGAAAGAGGTGAGTCAAAGTGGTAAGGATGGTACGTGACTGGTTTTATTTTGTACCTATGTAGTTGAAGAGTCGCCGGTTTCAACGCTGCTCTCTCAAGGAAAAGGGTGAGTCTATGATAGAAGATTATTGCATGTGAGGCGGTTGGGTTTTCCGTCTTATTAACTTGGAAAAGTTATAGGTAGGTACTTACAAGTATGATCCTTCCCGAGACCAAAATGCGGGGTAAAGGGGTAGGGGTCCTATAGTTAGCGAGGCGTTTCAGGAGGTGAACCGGGGGCCGGCCCGGGGCGGGGGAGGGGGTTTGCCCACTGGCAGTGTGACTGGAATATTGGAAGCTTATAGGGTGTTATTATTAATTAAATCTGCATGTTTCCACATTATACTACCGGTATGTCCTTATGCAGATTTAGTGATAATACCCTGTATATTGAAACATGCTGCTAAGACTAGTCTAAGGCCAAAGCTTCGGGACGGTCCGACATATTGGGGTGCAGCTTAGCGAAAAACATCTGGTGTTACATATCTCATCGTTTAGAGAGAGGTGTCAATGCATTAAGGTAAAGCGTTTCAAAATAACACGTCCTCAGAGAAGTGGCGAGAGGGTGGTGCGAAGAGTGAGAGATCTGATGTTAAAATTCTGGAGAAACCCCTTCCTTCTAGGCCGGTACCGAAGAAGAGTTCGCGATACCATCCCATCTGGACTGTGTTCCCGCAAAAGTGGGCCCGCAGTTCATCAGACGACACACTGGGGCAGATCACACCCATGGTAGAGCTGAATTGGGCATCAAACGGAAGTACCGTAGAGTGAATACAAGAGCAAAATCCGCTAAAATAGCTAGCTGCTTATCTACCAAGTCCAATTACTCGTACTTTCCGATCTAAACTTTTGCAGTTCGGGATAGTAGTAAGAGTCTGGAAAGCTGGAAGCTGCCGTCGAACAGACCTTTTCTAGCCCGTCTTCCAGCTCGGGATAGTGTGGAAGCTTCCATCTTGACGTCCTCCTATCTAAACCACACCCTTGGTCAAACCGCAAGTGCGCTGCTACTCCTGCAAACGTATGCAATAGACGGGTTCCCAGACGCGATGTAGGAAGTGTTACATACTCGATCCACGATCTACTCCCATGCCTCGCTGTAGCTACAGGTCTAAATGTTTCCTCGTAGTTCTTCGCCCCTTGCATCACAGCTGCGGATGGCGACCACCGGGCTGTCTCGTAGAGGGCTGCAATCTCACCAGCCAGTATGTAGGGCCCTATTAGGCCCCACGTGGTCCCGAAGCTCTCTGGCGTTTTGCCATGGGCAGAATCGCCGACCAGAACCACTCGGCCTTTCGACCAGGATCCCTTGGGAAGATGGACCTCTTCGAGTGGTGTGCAATACAGGTCGTCTGCCTCCGGGGCATGCCGTAGTGCTTCCATGAATCGATCACATTGCCATCCGCAATCCTGGTATATATCGGCCCAAGCTTTCTTCAGCCGTGCTAGATCCCCGGATTTATATGCCTCCTCCAGGGCGTCGTCTGTCCCGTACATAAGCATGTATATGCGCGTCAGTTCTGGGCAGTCCTTTCTCGTCGCAATTATACGGGACAAGCGGGTTTTCGGCAAGTGACAAAAAGTTCCCCGATCCGAGTCCTCTGGTTTCGAGGGGATGCTGAAGTATCCAATATACCCTTTACCCGCTCCTTCAACACGTCTCCGGGGCTCCGGAGCGTCTGGACCCAGCATCATCCTGCGTGTCTTTGAACCGGTCCCTTCAGCGCCCACGACAAGATCAAAATCCTCCTGGCAACCGTGTGCAAAGTTCACGTGGACCTTGCCATGAGGATCGCTCTCGTCATCCTGCGTGATGCTGTCGACGGTAGTGTAGAATAGATGATTAACGTTTTCACAATTCTGCGTGAGACTGTATAGAATATTAACTAGATCGCCGCGCATGATCTCGTACTCGGACGTGAAACTCTGCTTCACGGTACCGTTCTGGACGGCCGGGAAGAAGGCTTTGGTGCGGCCGTTGATGTCGATGAGCTGCGTGCCGGTCTCGGGAACAGCTGCGGCTTGGACAGCATCCTCGATGCCCATCTTCTTCATCATGTGTACGCCCTGCGCGCGGAGATCCACCTGTTGCCCAGATGCTCGGATGTGGGGAGAGCGTTCGATGAGGGTAATGTTGGCGTTGATCCGTGAAAGCCAGTAGGCGAGGGCTGGTCCTGCAATTCCCCCGCCAATGACAAGAACTTTCAAGGGAGCCGCCATCCCAAGGTCCTGCGAGGCACTGTACAGTTACACCAGGTAAATTGTTCGACTATGTCGTGTAATAGAAGGGCGGATCAAAATGCAGAGTATGTTGTGAAAGGGGGTCGGTCGAGCAAGACATGGAAAGAAGAAAGAAGGGGAAATAAAACATGTCTTGCCTTGCGAAAAAGAAAGGAAAACCGAGGATAATTACTGATTTAATGGTGAAAAAGTGGGGTGGCAGGGACAGGAACCATGTCATGTTTCAGCAAAAAATGATCAACAGAATTCGCAGCCCACAAATTACGAGTACGGTACTACGGTACGGACCGGACTGTACTTGTACCTCCGTACTCCGTACCAGAGAATAAAGACACCCTGTATTCCTGTATTTGCTTCCTTTTTATACTTTCGGAGCCCTGCTACTCTAGAGGCCTCAACAGCGCTAAAAATGAAGTAAAAGTGCCCAGCTGCATGTCTTGATGCCCCAGACTTATACTCCATAGGGCGGGAATGAAAGGGTACGCGGCGCCACTATTCTCCGTAAATTACAGTACCGTGAGACCTACTCGGGACTGTTAACCTTTTACAGTAACGTTTACGAGAAGTATCTGTGCCAACCCTGTTTTCTCTCGCAAAGTTCACTCGTAAAGTGGAGGGTAGAGATTCGACAAGGACTTTGAATCTTCCAAAAAATCCCCGCTACAGTACTTACACTAGATGCACGGGTCGTTCCGGGTACCTACCGGTCCTACTACATTACGGGCACTCGGTACTCCGTAACCGAGGAGTCCGTACCGAAGAAAAAGGGTAACCTTGCGGCGGGATCCCCAACATCTTGCGTACATTAAGTACTCGAGTACAGTAGATTCCACCTTCTCCGTGATTACAATTACGACAGATTAAGCGGAGCAAATGCAAATAAGGCTACAAGCGCACCCTGTCATTGGCCAAGATACGATAAGTGGACAATCAATTAATATCTCATGTATTGCATCTCCCATGTGTCACATTATTGACCCAGAATGATTTATTTATAGGTGCTTGGATTGGCGAGTCTTTAGTCTGAGGACTCACGATGTCACGTATAGCTGGTCTTCCCGCCAAGGCAAAGTCAGAATGGCCGTTGAAACTATAATGCCTTGGGCAGTGCTCGAATACCTATAAAGCTGTCCCCGGGGCCCGGACAGTACCATGACAAACTTAATTAAGACATGCTATCCCCGTTCACCTAGTCCTATTGATGCCATTTAGACATAGTGCGGGGGATTTGACGAGGCCTTACTTCGTGGGCATGTGATTATCACAAGACTTCTGGGGAAACATATCATTGCAAAACTTGTCAAAAGCAGAAGAGCAACGAAAAAAAAGATAAGAAAAAAATAAATAATGTAAGTGCAACTGCCGTGAATCGAACACGAACCTCCACCTTGGAAGGGTGGAATCCTAACCATTGCTGGATTACTGTTAGTTGGATGATAACTTAGTTCATTATTTGAGATGACTACTTACGACCACAGAAGCTAGTTGTTTATTTGTAAAAAGTGGTTATTTAAATACATATACCAAACTTCCACTAATCGAAGCACTACATGACATGCCGCCGACGTATAGCCAGCCTATCATAAAAGCACGCTGGTTGTAGCAGCGGGATGAGGAAATAAAGAGGCAGGCAGGGAATAACGTCTAGCGCAGATTGTGTATTATATTATATCTCGAAAAGAAAATAGCAATGACTTGGATGTCACCATAACTCCTACTAGTTAAGAGAGATAAAAGGGCGAGAATATACATCCGGAAGAGAATATAAATGCATTATGCATGCATGCATGTATGTCGGGTTAGAAGTTTGCTGTAGAGATATCGAGGAAGCGTGGAGCGGGAGAGATTCCAAGTGTTAGAATATGAGGGTCATAAGGTGAGATAATAACAGCAGCGCTAGCATATATAGTGGCAGATAGATAATTATATAATTATATATAGAGCTACGCTTAGGCCTAGTGCAGAGTTTTATAGTTATAGAATACTTATATAAGTAGCTAAATCTAATATACCCCCTAGCTATAAATACCTTTAAAACTAGACCTTTAGGCCTTATTAACTCCTGTAATAGCGCCTCCTTAGGCCTGTGACCACCTAGTCTCCCTATAGAAGTTTAGTATCCTGCTATACTAGCGTTATAGTATAAGAGTACTCTCTAGTTATATCTCTATTCCTAAAATCTCCTTAGCGCTATTCTAAAATATATAGAGCTTCCTAAAATGCTTAGAAATAGCTCCTTTTTAACCTTCTAAATAATAGTAGAAGACCTACTTAAATATAGCTTCTTAAGCCTATCTAACTAATTAGCTTCAAGTATTAATCCTTTACTAGTTACTTTATTAAGATATTAGCAATTTGCTTAGTTCCTTTAATATACTATATCTTAAGCCTTCTCTATTATACTATATTATTCTAAATATAGAAGTATCTAATAAGAATATATTTTGCTTTACTATAAAATTTAGTTGCCTTTATAAGCTTAATTACTAGTTTATTATTAATATAAATTATTAGAGGAGGTTTAAGTTAGTAACTAATATTAACAGCTACTTTTTCTATCTATACTATTTCTTTTGCTCCCTTATTTATAGCTATTATCTTAGTCTTAAGAGAGATTTAAGAGATGCTTTTCTATCTATTTGCTATCTAAGTAATAGCACCTCTAAACTAGATAATGTAACGA